>JAPFFP010008330.1:0-17420 GCA_026153255.1 Solanum medicagineum
GTTCCTCAACCTCTTCACTTGTCTATCCAAGATCTCTACTGGAACTTCTTCATAAGTCAAGTTGTCTTCAACAACACCCACAACATCCAATAGGACAATAGAATTCGGGTCACCCACACATTTCCTTAACATGGATACACGAAAGATCGGATGAACCAAGTCCATTTCACTAGGCAACTCCAACTAATAGGCCACCTTACTAATCCTCCTCAACACCCCATAAGGACCCATATATATTGGACTCAGTTTACCCTTTTTTACCAAAATGAATCACACCCTTCATGGGTGATATCTTCAAATAGGCCCAATCACAAACCTTAAATTCAAGATCCCTTATGCTCACATTGGCATAGGACTTTTGACAACTTTGGGCTGTTTTCAACCTTTCCCTAATAAACCTTACCCTCTTCATAGCCTCCATGACCAGATCCGAACCCAACAATGCCATTTCCCTTACCTCAAACCATCCAACCAGGGACCTACAACGTCCACATAGAGAGCCTCAAAAGGAGTAATACCAATGCTAGAATGATAGCTATTATTATAAGCAAACCTAATCAATGGAAGATGATCATCCCAACTACCCTTCAACTTCAAAATACAAGCCCTAAGAATATTCCCAAGAGTTTGGATAGTTCTTCAGCTTGTACATCCGTTTGATGGTGAAAGGTCGTACCAAGCTTAACCTTGGTACCAAGACCTCTTTGGAAGGACCTCCAAAAGTGAGAATTGAATTAAACACCATTATCTAATATGATAGATAAAGGCTCCCCATGCAATCTAAGTAACTCATGAATTTACAATTTAGTATAGTCTTTGGCCCCATAATTAGAGTTAACCAGTAGGAAATAAGCCTACTTTGACATTCTATCAACCAAAACACAAAAAGAATCAAACCCCCTTCTAGTCTTAGCCAACCCAACCACAAAATCCATATTAATTTCCTCCCACTTCCAAGTAGGAATCTCTATATCTTGGGTTGAGCCACCCGACCTTTGATGCGCCGCTTTGACTTGTTGGAAACTATGAAAACTGGACACAAATTTAGCAATGTCCCTGTTCATACCTCACCACCAAAACACATCCCTCAAATCTCTATACATTTTTGTAGAATCAGGATGAATCGAATAGGAAGAATTATGAGCCTCATCAAGAATCTTCTTTCTCAAATCATTAACACAAGGCACATAGCCTACCTTGGTATCTAAGGGCACCCTCTCCCCCTTGGGAGAAAACCTCCACCTTGCCCTCTCTCACCAAGGCCTTTAATTCTAGCAAGGAGGGGTCAAGATCTTGCTTTGTTTTTACCTCATCAACCAAGGAAGATTTTGAACCATCAAAAACCACAATACCACCATTATTAACCTCTTCCAACCTAATCCCTAATCTAGCAAACCATTAAATCGCTCTAGCCACTTCTTTGCCACCATCATCAACATGAGCTAGGCTACCCATAGACAGCCTACTCAAAGCATCTGCCACAATAATTGCCTTACCTGGATGATACTTCACACTCATATCATAATCCTTAAGAAGTTCTAACCACCTTTTTTTACTCAAGGTGAGATCTTTTATGTGAACACATATTGGAGACTCTTCTAATCAGTAAACACATCAACATGCACTCTATTCAAATAATGATGCCAAACATTCAATGCAAATACCACGGTGGCCAATTCAAGATCATGGGTAGGATAATTCTTTTCATGCACTTTGAGTTGTCTAGAAGCATAAGCTATCAACTTACCTATTTGCGTCAAAACACAATCAAATCTAATCTGGGAGGCATCACAATACACAACAAACTGTTCCAACCCTTCCGATAGAGACAAGATAGGAGCCGAGGCAAGCTTATCCTTCAAGGTTTGGAAACTCTTTTCACACTCATCGGTCCACATAAACATAGCCTTCTTTTGGGTCAACTTATTCATGGGAGAAGTAATAAAAGAGAACCCATTCACAAACCTCCAGTAGTAACCTGCTAAGCCCAAGAAGCTCCTAATATCCGACGGGGTCAAAGGTCTAGGCCAATTTGTGATCACCTCCGTCTTTTTAGGATCCACCTTAATATCATCCCGGACACCACATGACCTAGAAAGGCAACCTCTTTGAACCAAAATTCAAATTTCTCATACTTAACATACAACTTCTGTTCCCTCAATTTTTGAAGGACCACCCTTCAAATGACTCCCTTGCTATTCCTCACTATAGGAATAGATCAAAATATCATCAATGAAACCACCATAAACAAATCTAAGTAAGCTTTAAAGACCCTATTAATAAGGTCCATGAGGATAGTCGATGAATTTGTTAACCCAAAAGACGTAACCACAAATTCATAATGCCCATACCTAGTCCAGAAGGTAGTCTTAGGAATGTAACACTCCTTCACCTTCACTTGATGATACTCGGACCGAAGATCAATCTTAAAGAAGTGGCTAGCCCCTGAAGTTGGTCAAACAAATCATCAATCCTTGGTAGAGGATACGTATTATCGATGGTGACTCTATTAAATTATTGGTATTCAATGCACATTCTAAGAGAACCATTTTTCTTCTTCTTCAATAATAGGAAGGTCATTTGGAAAGACATCAAGAAACTCATTTATCACCGGAACCGACTCTATAGGAAGGACTTTGGGCTTCACATCCCTAAACCTCACAAGATGGTAGAGACACCCCTTCGAGATCAATTTTTGGGTTTTAACGCAAGAGATAAACCTACCCTTGAGCACCACATCATAACTCTCCCACTCAAGGACGGGTTCATTTGGGAATTAGAATTTGACCCTATGGGTTCTACAATCATTAGAGGCATAATATTTGTGCAACCAATCCATCCCAAGAATGACATCAAGATCCACCAAATCCAACTCAATGATATCACAAGGTAATATTTTATGCAAAATGCAAATGGGACAATTTCTATAGACCTTTCTAGCAACAGTAGATGCACCAATGGGAGTAGACACCTCAGATGAGTCACACAATAATTCGGGCTTAACATGAAACTTTTTGGCAACAAAAGGAGTTACGAAAGAAAGAGTGGCACCTGGGTCTATCAATGCATACACATCAATATGAAAGACTTGTAACATTCCATTGACGGCATGGGGCACCTCATCTACTCCTTGCCTCTCTTGAAGTGCATAGAACCGATTGTGCTTTGGGGCACCACCTTGTTGGCCTCCTCTCCCCAATGGAACCGCATTAGCATCCAGGCCTTGTGGACGAACATCCTTACCCTTGTTCTAGCTACATGGGCAATCAATCATCTTGTGGCCTACTTCTCCACAACTAAAACAAGCATTGGTATCCCTCAGACATGGGCCACCATGACCTATACCACACTTTGGATGCATAGCATTAGGCACCACACCACCATCACCTTGGGCCCTTGGGTAGTCATTGGCAACCTCCTATTAGGAGCATGAAAAAAATCCTTGTCCTTGATGAAATCAACCACCTTTGGGACTTTGGAACCTACCATCAAAATGGGCCCTCTTGGCTGCATTACCCCTTCTCTTTCTGAACTTCTCCCCCTCCAACTGTTTGACAAGGCCATAAGGTAGGAAAAGTCCATATCACCAATCATCATAGCATCACAACACTCCTCATTCATCAAATCAGAAACACCTATCACATACTTATTCATTCTAGACCTTAGGTCGACAACCAACTGTGGAGCATATTTAAAGAGTTGGTTGAGCTTGAGGGCATTCTCCCTCACACTCATAGATCTTTGCTTCAAATTCATGAACTCCGTCATTTTTGCTTCCCTAAGCTTAATAGGAAAGAATCAATTGGGAAATGCCACCTTAAATTCTTCCCATAAAACTACATTGATGTTCTTCTTCTCCTCCTTCCATTTCGTATACCATATTTGAACCAACCCCTTGAGTTGGTAAGCCCCAACTCCGCCTTCTCCTCCATCCTTACACCCATAATAGCCAACACTTTGTACACCTCATCAACAAATTCTTGAGGGTCCTCATCCACTTTAGACCCATAGAAAACCGATGGGTTCATCCTCATAAAGACCCTCACCCAAGATGCTAAAGTAGGAGCATGAGGGGCTTGGGCCCCTTTGTTCACTTGATTAGCCATGGCTTGAACTAGAAAGGTAAGAGCACCTCGGAGCTCTCCGTGAGCCGGTTGTTCCTCGGGTGTGTGGGCTCTTCTTCCTCTTGTGTTTGGCATGATCTAGCATAGAAAAGAACATTTACTAGAGGTGAAACCTAACCTAACTTATATAGAACGACATAGAGTAAGAAGCAGGGAAACATTTCCTAAAACGTGTCATAGCCTCTTACTCGTAGTTGTAATGCAAAACTCAATCATGAATAAGACTCTAATCAACGCAGTGTGTTGGATGCTAAGGACCATTAACAGCCTAGTGCTCTGATACCAAATTTGTCATGACCCAACCCTAGGGCCTAGACGTAACACGATGAATGGGGAACCCAAAGGAACCCCAAGTAAACCTCTTATCATATCATTACACATCCTTAGTCGTGGAAGCAATTAAACAACAACAGAGAATAGAAATAAGGGTAAAAAGAACAAAGGGAAGTCTTTCATATCATAAATACATCAAAATAGTCAAGAGAGTCAAAGCTCATAGCATCACACATAACTTGTCCAACAACACATCAACACTTAGAATTGAGCGGGGACTAAGACTAATTTTCGGGCTGACTAAGACTAATTTTCGGGCTCACGCTCATAGTTAAAAGCATACAAATAGATAATAAAGTATCTACATAACATAAGAACAAGAGATATCGTCCCCGGAGTTGAGGACCGACAAAAATTGCTTGAGAAGATAGTACTAGCCAGGGAGAATGAGGATGATCGCGAGGAGCTTCGGTTCCTACATGGTAACATCATGTAGCCATAGAGTATGTGTTAGTACGTTTGAATGTACTAAGTATGTAGGATGCAATGCAACATGAGATAGGCAACATAGGTAAAATGCAATATCCTAAGTAATGGACAGCATGATAACAATACGACGTGTATGCATGATAATTGAAGTAAAATATGCTTATGTAGAACATATTACATGTGTAGTAAGAGTCCATCATCATAGTCCAAACAACTTAGCACTTGGAATCCAAAGCATACCACCCTCTAGGAAGGCGCATGAGGTATCCACCTCTTATCTATAATAGTACAGGATTACCACCACCTGACAAGGTGGATGAGGTCTATATCCCTCATCTATTGTAGTAGGGGATTGCAACCACTCGACAAGGTGGATGAGGTATATACCCCTCATCTATGGTAGTATGGGATTGGAATCACCCAACAAGGTGGATGAGGTATATACCCCCTATCTATGGTAGTACGGGATCGCCACCACCCGACAAGGTGGATGAGGTAGGTACCCCTCATTTGTGGTATGGTCACTTGCAACACTATAGCTAATTTCCATGAAATTATCACATTCATACATTACTTTCATCATCATAAAGAGACGTGTCTCATAGGTAATGCAATAGATCATCAATAACAGAAGAACCCTAATACGGACATTTTATCAAACACTTGGTGGCTGTGTAATGCTAGTGTAAAATCATGCAATTCAAGAGTGAAATTATGCAAAAAAAGTTGAAGTAAATCAACCTACCAACACGTGGTAATACTCTATGCAATATACATTAAAACTCCTTCATCAAAATCTCGAAATGGATACTCAATTCATAGCTCAAAACATGCTAAAATAGTCACACTTTCATGAAACCCCAACATAGATTATAGTCAATTTCATACTACAAGACTCATAAGTGAAATCAACTTAGAAACATGAGATTTATGTAAAAGGAAGATTGGGCACCATGGGTTAAAGGACCCAATGGTTGAAACCCACATACCTTAACTTTGGATAATTCCTTGATGAATATTGAGATAAGAACTTGATGCTTGAGTGAATTCCTTAAGATCCAATGAGATTTGGCACTTCAATTTTCGGTGAAATATTTGTCTAAGTGTATGAGAGAGTATGGGGAATGTCTTGTATGTTATGAAGGTGAAATATCACTAAGTATAGGTACTTTTAAGCATGGGAAGACTTAGGCCCAAGACCCAAATGTCTTGGACCAAACAACAAAAATTGGCCAAAAAATACATATGTTCGCACCCTAGCCACGTCACGCCAAGGGCGCGAATCAACACTCGGTAAGGAATTTTCAGAAATCTTAAATTTTGATAAGATTGCTCTAAAAATGGGCTTAGACCCATTTCCCACTCAATATTTCCCCCTGATCATGAATATGATGTCAGATGTTTAATATCGTGGACAGATTTTGAGATATATGGAAATTATGTTTTTGGGCACTTCCGAGGCATATGTTTGGGCATTTTTGACTTCGTTTTAAAGGTATCAACCCCTCAATTAGGTAGATGGCTATCTCGCCCTACCATTCATTGTGATTAAGGTATCAACCGCTCAATCGGTTGATGGTACACCCTATCATCCATGGTCATTGAAGCATAGCACCCCCTCAACACGGTACGATCAACATGCAACACTATAGATACTTTTCATGAAATCAACAAATATATACCTTCATTTCATCATCATAAAGTCATTCAACTCATAGGTCATGAAATGATTCATCAATAGTTCAGGAACACTAAATCGGACATTTTATCAAACACTTGGCGGGTGCACAATGCTAGTGTAAAATCATGCATTTCAAGAGTGAATTCATGCAAGAAAACTTGAAGTAAATCAACCCACCAATACTTGGTAATACCCTCATGCAATGTACATTGAAAACCTTCATCAGATCTCAAAGTAAGTATTAGATTCATAGCTCAAAACATGCTTAAAGAGTCACACTTTTATGAAAGCCCAACATAGTTCATAGACAAATTCATAGTATGTAAGAACCATAAGTAAATCAACTTAGAAACATTCACTTTATCTATAAAGGAAGCTTGGGCACCATGGGTGAAAGGACCCAATGCTTGAAACCCACATACCTTAACTTTGGAGAATTTCTTGATGAAGATTGGAATGGAGACTTAAAGCTTGAATGAAATCCTTAAAATCCGGAATGAGTTGGGGACACTTGAATTTGGATGAAATATTTGGCTAAGTATTAGAGAGGGTTTTGGGGAATGTCTTGAGTGATATGTAGTTGAAAAACTACTAAGTGTAGGTATTTTTACAAATGGAAAGACTTAGGCTCAAAACCTAAAGGCCTTGGACCGAACAGGCAAAACTGAAGCAAAAATAGCACTAGTCCGCGCCCTGGCCGCGCCACGCCAATGTCGCGGATCAACACTAAATAAGGAATTTTTGGGAAAATAAAATTTTTATACAGTTGCTCTGGAATCGGGGTTAGACCCATCGCCCACTCAATTTAGCTCCCTGATCACAAATATGAAATCGCATTTTCAATATCAAGCATTGATTTTGAGATATATGAAAATTATGATTATGGGCACTTCGGAGATACGTTTTCGGGCACTTTTTGGGGTCGTTTCAATATCTTCCCCTTGGGAACCTTCATTCTCGAAGGTCAAAGAAGTGTACATAAGAAGAGTAATCAGGAAGAAATCAACCCTAACAGAATGCAATAATCCACTTACACACCATTTTAAGAAATCTCAACTTAAGTGTTAAAATTTCCATGAACTTGTCAACATAAACATGAACGCTTGCAATGAAATAAAGGGTTGATACATGAGACATGAAAGCACATATAGGACTTAGAATTAGTACCTTAGGCTTCAGTAGAAGGGAAGAGATAGAGATATCGCTTTTGCATGCCCGCTTCGGCCTCCCATGTAGCACTTTCGACTTGTTGAATTCTACTAAGGACCTTAACGGAAGCCACACCCTTGTTCCTCAACCTCTGTACTTGTCTGTCCAAGATCTCTACTGAAACTTCTTCATAAGTCAAGTTGTCTTCAACAACACCCACAACATCTAATGTGACAATAACATTCAGGTTACTCACACATTTCCTCAACATGGATACATGAAAGACCTGATGAACCAAGTCCATTTCACTAGGCAACTCCAACTCATAGTCCACCTTACCAATCCTCCTCAACCCCCTATAAGGACCCATATATCTTGGACTCAATTTATCCTTCTTACCAAAACAAACCACTCCCTTCATGGGTGAAACCTTCAAATAGACCCAATTACCAACTTTAAATTCAAGTTCCCTTCTCTGTACATCGACATAGGACTTTTGACGATTTTGGGTTCTTTTCAACTTCACCCTCATCAACTTTACCTTCTTCATAACCTCCATGACCAGATCCAGACCCAACAAAGTCATTTCTCCCACTTCAAATCACCTAACCGGTGATCTACAATGCCTGACTTAGAGGGCCTCAAAAGGAGCCATACCATTGCTAGAATGGTGGCTATTATTATAAGCAAACTCAACCAATGGAAGATGATCATCCCAACTACCCTTAAACTCTAATACACAAGCTATAAGCATGTCCTCAAGAGTTTGGATAGTTCTTTTGGCTTGACCATCTATTTAAGGGTGAAAGGTCTTACCAAGCTTAAACTTGGTACCAAGACATCTTTGGAAGGACCTCCAAAAGTGTGAAGTGAATTGAGCACCACGATCAGATATGAAAGACAAGGGCACCCTATGCTATCTAAACAACGCATGAATGTATAATTTAGCATAGACATCAGCCCCAAAAGTAGTCTTATCTGGTGGGAAATGAGCCGACTTTGGCATTCTATCAACCATAACCCAAATAGAATGAAAACCCTTTCTAGTCTAAGGCAACCCAAACACAAAATCCATATTAATTTCCTCCCACTTCCAAGTAAGAATCTCTATATCTTTTGTTGGGCCACCCGGCCTTTGGTGCTCGACTTTGACTTGTTGGCAACTATGACAACTGGATGAAAATTTCGCAATGCCTTTCTTCATGCCTCCCCACCAAAACACATCCTTCAAATCTCTAAATATCTTGGTAGAACCGGGTTGAATAGAATAGGAAGAATTATGAGCCTCATTAAGAATCTTATCCCTTAAGACATCAACATTAGGCACACACAACCTACCTTAGTACCTAAGGGCACCATCTCCCCCTTGGGACAAAACCTCCACCTTGCCATCTCACCAAGGCCTTCAATTCTAACAAGGAGGGGTCAATATCTTGGTTTTCTTTTAGCACATCAACCAAGGAAAATCTTGAACTATCAACAACCCTAATACCACCATTATCAACCTCTTCCAACGTAAATCAAGCCAACAGATGGACCTCCCTAGCAACTTCTTTGCCCCCATCATCAAGATGGGCTAGGCTACCCATAGACACCTTACTCAAAGCTTCGACCACAACATAAGCCTTACCAGGATGATAATGCACACTCATATCATAATACTTAACAAGCTCTAACCACCTTCATTTCCTCAAGTTGAGATCTTTTTGACTAAACACATATTAGAGACGCTTATGATCGGTAAACACATATTGCCTCAAGTTGTCTAGAAGCATAGGCTATCACCTTACCTTTTTGTATCAAAACACAACCCAACCTAATTCGTAAAGCATGAAAATACACAGCAAACCCTTCTAACCCTTTTGATATTAACAAGATAGAAGCGGACACAAGTTTTTCAAGGTTTGGAAACTCTTCTCAAACTCATTGTTCTACACAAACATGGCCTTCTATTATGTCAACTTAGTCATGGGAGAAGCAATAGAAGAGAACCTATTCAAAAACCTCCAGTAGTAACCCGCTAAGCCCAAGAAGCTTCTAATATCTGATGGGTTCAAAGGTCTAGGCCAGCTTCTAATCACTTCCATCTTTGTAGTATCCACCTTAATACGATCCCCCGATACCACATGACCTAGAAAGGCAACCTCTTTCAACCAAAATTTACATTTTTCATACATAGCATACAACTTATCTTCCCTCAATCTTTGAAGTGCCACCCTCAAATGACTCACATGCTCCTCCTCACTACGAGAATAGATGAAAATATCATCGATGAAAACCACAACAAACAAATCAAGGTAGGGTTTAAAGACCCTATTCATAAGATCCATGAAGATAGAAGGTTTATTCGTCAACCAAAAAAACATAATCACAAATTCATAATGCCCACACCTAGTCCGGAAGGCCATCTTTTGCATGTCACACTCTCTTACCTTGACTTGATGATACCCGAACCAAAGATCAATCATACAGAAGTGACTAGCCCCTTGAAGTTGGTCAAATATTCAAGAATCCTTTGTGGAGAATACTTATTCTTTATGGTGACCCTAATAAGTTACCGGTAGTTAGTGCACATTCTAAGGGACCCATCCTTCTTTTTCACAAACAACACCGGTGCACCTCAAGGTTATTGGCTACGCCTAATAAAACTCTTCTTCAACAAGTCCCTCAATTGCTCTTTAAACTCCTTTAACTTCGCCAGGGCCATATAGTAAGGGGGAGTAGAAATTGGTTGAGTATCAGGAAGGAGGTCTATATCAAAGTCTATTTCCCTTTCGGGACGAACACCGGGAAGGTCATTTGGAAAGTCGTCAAGAAACTTATTCACCACTAGAACCGACTCTATAGGAAGGACTTTGGAGTTAATATCCCTAAACCTCACAAGATGATAGAGACACCCCATAGAGATCAATTATTGGGCTTTAATGCAAGAGATAAACCTACCTTTGACCACCACATCATGACTCTCCCACTCAAGGACGGGTTCATTTGGAAATTGGTTGACCCATGGGTTCTACAATCAATAAAGGCATAATATGCATGCAACCAATCCATTCCAAGAATGACATCAAAATCTGTCATATCCGACTCAACAAGATCACAAGGCAATATTTTATGCAAAATACAAATGGGACAATTTCTTTAGACCTTTTCGAAAAATAATAAATGCACCAATAGGGGTAGACACCTCACAAGACTCAGATAACAATTCAGGCTCAACATGAAACTTTTGGGCAACAAAAGGAGTAATAAAGAAAGAGTGCCACCCAAGTATATCAATGCATACACATCAAAATCAAAGACTTTTAACACATCGATGATGACATCGGGCACCTTATCAACTCCTTATTCAACTTAGAGTGCACAGAGCCCATTGTGCATTTGGGCACCACCTTATTGGCCTTCTTTCCCCAAAAAAAACCGCATTAGCACCGCGACCTTATGGAGGAACATCTTTACCCTTCTTTTGATTCCAAGGACAATCAAACATCTTGTGACCCACTTCCCAATAACTATAGCAAGCATTAGTGAAATGAACCCAAAAAGTGCCCGAAAATGTGTCTCGGAGTAGCCCGTTATCGTAATTTTCATATATTTCATAATTCGTGCATGATATCGAAAATATGACTTCATATTCTTGTTCAGGGGAAAAATTGAGTAGAAAATATGTCTAACAAATATGTTAGATCAACTGTAGAAAAATTAAAAATGTCAGAGTTTGTAAATTCCAATGACCAAGTGCGCCTTAGGCACGACGCGCCAGGGGCGCGGAGAGGTGTAATTTTTTTGGCCAGTTTTCTTGTTCCGATCCAAGGCATTCTAAGTCTACTCATGTGTAAAAACACCTATACTGAGACATTTTCAATCCCATATCATTCAAGGCATTCCCCAAACCCTCTCTAACACTTAGCCAAATATTTTACCCAAATTACAGTGTACCAAACTCATTCCGGATCTCATGAAATTCTTTCAATCTTAAATCTCTCATTCGAATCTAAGACAAGCTTATTCAATTCAATAAATGTCATCATGGGTCCCTACATCAAGCCAAGTTCAAAGGAATTTTCGTTGGCTAAGTTCTGCACAAGTACCGGTAGGGGGGTCAAAAGGGGAATATTAGCACACAAACAACTGGGTGGCCCACAACCTATCAAATTAAATCTCTTTGAATTAACTTTTCAATGCACTTGGTTTCACCTGATTTAGAATTCGGATGAAGAAGTTATGCCCACGTTCATAGAACTCGTCAGTATAGGGGTATATACGAGCTTTTGCCAAATTCCATTTCATTAATGGCATAAATTTAGTTATGTATATTGGTATTTCAGTGATTTCTATGCTATCTTAACACTTCAAATAGACCTAAACCCTACTCCTAAAGATCAAAATCACTCCTCCCAATTGGAATACACTCTCAAATTCGCCCAAGAGCCTCTACCAAGCCCTAGTGAGAATTCAATTAAACTCAAGAATATATTGTGGATTTCAAGACCCATCCCAAACTTCAAGCTTCTCTCAACTCAATTTCAAGAAATTCAAGGTATAACATGTGTGGGTTTCAGTCATGGGTTCTTTTCATCCATGAAGCCCAATCTTTCTTTTTATGAATATTGCATGATTTCAAGTTGTATTTCTTATGGGTATCTATTATTATGAAATATGAGCATGAAATATGTTGGGTTTTGTCAAATATTGTTGATTATGCATAAATATCTATTTTGGGCTTATGCTATAAAGTGATCTTTGTCTATTGAGACTATACATTATTCAATCTACGAAATCTATGAACTATTGTGAAGTTTTGATATGATTTACAAGTTACCCATGATGGCATTTTTACCATGATGTTGGTGGGCCGGCTTTGCATGATTTTAAGATGCATTTATTTCACCATTTCATGATCTAACTCTTGCATTTTGCATGATTTGAACATATCCTCATATGTGCCCACCAAGTGTTTGATAAAATGCCAAGTTAAGAAATTCTCAAGATATGTACATGTTATACAAGTCAAGTGACTTCATGATGAATATGGGCTATCAAGTATGCTATGAATTCATGAAATCATCTATGATTAAGCAAGTATGAAGCTAAGCCCTTTTCAAAGATTATACCTCTTGTGAGCCTTTTAATGTTAATGCAGGGTAATGTTTCATGATGATCTATTCTTATATTTTAAAGTTAGTCTCACCATTAGAGGTCAAGGATGTCTAAGAGATACTCGTGTCATGATTCTACATTTCTCATAAGTTATTAAAGTTACGATTATTCTAATTATTCCATGCGATTAGGCTAAGCACCGATGGATGGAGGGTTTGTTCTACTTCCTTCAACTATGTGCCACCATAGGACTATGTTACACCCTTACAATAGTAATGGATCATTTAGTGCACTTTCACTTGATGTTCTTCCCGAAAAGGGATGGGCTCTTGTAAGGTGAAATTACTCATGAAATCATTTCAAAAATCGAACGAGCTCTCGTAAGGTGAAATTACTCATGAAGTCCTTTCCAAAATAGGACGGACTCCCGTAAGGTGAAATTACTCATGAAATCCTTTCCAAAATAGGAAGGGCTCCCGTAAGGTGAAATTACTCATGAAATCCTTTTTGAAATAGGATGGGCTCCTTAGTAAGTTTACTTCTCGAAAATGGGACAGGTTCCCGTAAGGTGAAGTATGGTTTACCTTGGCAAGTAGACCACCTCTTTATCGGTGAGGGCTAATCATCGAGATTCTAAGTTATAGCTCACTTGGTCTTATTCTATGTTAGTTGAGGTCTCTTCCCACACTTATATATTATGACCTATACAAATTGAATTATTTCCAACGCATGATTTACTTAAACATTGATTATACATGCCATATTGCTATTATGCTATTTATTGCTTATCATTATGCATTTTGACTATGTTGTCTATCTCTTGTTGTATTGCATCCTACATACTTAGCATACTCAAATGTACTAACGCATACTCTATGCCTACATGATGTTACCATGTAGGAACGAGAGCTCCACTTGATCATCATCCTCATCCACATGGCTAGTAATGTCTATTCAAGCAAGTTGGTGTGTCCTCAATTCCGAGGACATAATTCTCTAGATTTATGCTATATATTGACTCTTCTTATGTTGAAAATTTATGATTATGACGGTGAACCCGGTTGCTTGTCTTGGCCTTCGCTAAGCTCTATGTCTAGAGGTGTTGTTGGAAAATTTATCTTTTATGCTTCAGTTTTGACTCATCTATGTTATTTCAGTACTAAACTATTTCCCTTAGTCCCAATTTCCCTTGTTGATGTTTTCTTTTGTTGTTTATTAGTTCTTCCGCAACCAAGGATGTGTGTATGATATGCTAAGAGGCTTGTTTAGGGTTCCTTTGGGTTCCCCACTGGCTATGTCACGTTTAGGCCCTAGCTTAGGCCATGAAAAACTTGGTATCAGAGCACTAGGTTGTTAATTGTCCTTAGAGTCCAATACACCGCGTCGATTAGAATCTTATTCGTGGTTGTGAAGCACGCCACGCTATGAGGCGTTTTATGAAATATTTTCCTTCTTCTTACCCTATGTCGTGCTATAGGAGTTAAAAGGTTTTCCCCCTAATGATTGTTCATGCTATGCTAGATCATGCCTAGCACAAGAGGGAGGAGAGCATGCACACCCGATGTTGTTACCGTTATGTTAAATGTTTTTGAATTGATGTGCATGCTTTGATAGTTCTTGGAGTCACTATTTCTTTCATTACTTGTTTACTTCTAGTAAGATTTATGAGTGTCCCGAATAGTCATGTGAGTCTATTGCTGCTAGAAAGGTCTATAAGGGTGGCCCCATGTTCTTATTGCATAGAGTCTGGTCTTATAATCTTGGTTGAACTTGGCTTGATGGTTTGGAGGTCTTGGGGTGGTTTGGCTACATACATATCATGCTTCCAATGAGTGTAGAACCAGTAAGGTTGTAATATGGTGGTTAAGGATAGATTATCTATTTGGTCAAGTACAATGGGCTAGTAACTTTTCTATAATTGATCTTCGATTCGAATTTTTTCCCTAAGTGAGGATGAGGGTAGGTGATACCCCCAAGTGCTTTTTTGGATGAGGAGTGAGCATTTTGAGTCATGGTGGGGTTGGTTGGTTGACTAACGCACCAGCTATGTTTATGGATTTCATGAATAGGGACTTTTAACCCTACCTCGGCATGATAATGGTGGTCTCTAGTGATAGAGCATTGACTTATTTAGAGCTTGTGAATCATTTGGGGCAAGTGTTGATGTTTTGGGGAATAAGAGGTTGTTTGCTAATTATGACAAGTGTAAGTCGTTGGTAACAAGAAGGTAGTTAGAGCTCCTTAAGGATTATGATATAAGTGTACATTATCATCCCAGTAAGGCTATTTTTAGGGTGGATGCTTTGAGTAGGGTATCTATGGGCAGCCTAGCATGTGTTGATGGTGGTAAAGAGGTGACTAGCGAGGTCCATCGGTTGGTAGATTGGGAATTAGGTTGGAAAGGGTTGGTTATGGTGGTGTAGTAGGGGCTAATGGTTCTAGATCTTTCTCGGTTGATGAGGTGAAAGCAAAGTAAGATCTTGACCCCGGCTTGTTAGAGTTGAAAACCTTGGTGAGAAATGATAAAGTGGGGGTTTTCTCCCAATGGGGACATGGTGTCATTAGATATTAAGGTAGGCCATGTGTGCTTGTGTTGATGATTGGGTTCACTTGGAAGTCCTACCCATGAAGGTGTGGTCCGGTTTTGCAAGAAATGGAGCTGAGTTTGTGCTTCTTAGTCATTATAGAGTATTGAGTAGGATTTGTGAGGTTGCAAATGGGAATTACCTATGGATACGAATATGGTTCATCCAGTTCTTCATGCTTCTAGGTTGAAGGGATGTGTTGGTGACTCTAGTGCTATGGATCTCCTTGAGGTAATGGGTGGTGGAGGATAAGTTTACTTAGGAGAAGGTCCCAGTAGACGTATTGTATGGAAAGGTGGAAGAGTTGATTAATAAGGATGTAGTGTCCATCAAGGCCCTTTGGAAGAATCGTCAAGTCGAAAGTGTCTCTCGGGGAGCTGGAGCGGACATGGAAAAGCAATATTCTACCTCTTTCACTCTATTCAAGCTATGATAACATATCAAGTCCTTTTTATGATCTCAAATCTTATGTTTCAGCCCTATGTCATTTGCGTGGATTTATGTTTGTTAATGATGATTTTGACACATGTTGAAACTTTGAAAATGGCGTTTTACATGTATTATTGTATTCTTGTTGAGGCTGATTCTCCATGAATACTCTTCTTATGTGCGTTTCTTTGACATTCAGTGGTGAATGTTCCCAAGGGGGACATATTGAAACGACCCCAAAATTGCCCAAAAATGTGCCTCGAAAATGCCCATAATCATAATTTTCATATATCTCAAAATCCATGCATGATATCGGAAATATGACTTCATATTCTTTTTCAAGGGTCAAAATTGGGTGGTGCATGGGTCTAAACCCGATTTTAGAGCAACGTAGATAAATGTAAAATGTCAAAGATGGTGAATTCTAGTGACCAAGCGCGCCACAGGTGCAACATGCCAGGGGCACAGAGAGGTTTAATACTTTTGCCAGTTTTCTTGTTCAAGTCCAAGGCCTTTGGGTCTTGGGACTAAGTCTCCCCATACGTAAAAACATCTAAACTTAGTCATTTGCAATCCCATATCAACAAAGATATTCCCTAAAACCCTGTCTAACACTTATCAAAATATTTCACCCAAATTGAAGTGTCCCAACTTAGTATCTCGAGAAATTCATTCAAGCTTCAAGCTCTCATCCAAATCTAAGTCAAGCTTATTCATGTCATTAAAGACCATCATGGTTCCCCTACATAAAGCCATGTTCAAAGGAATTTCCATTAGCTAAGTTTAGCGTAAGTACCGGTAGGAGGGTCAACTTTAAAGGGGCATATCTCTTATCACACAAAGAACTGGGTGGCCCACAACCTACCAAATTAAAGCTTTTTGAGTTATATTTCGAATGCACTTGGTTTACCTTATTTAGAGTTCGGATGAAGAAGTTATGCCCATTTTCATAGAACTCGTCTGTGCAAGGGTATATACGAGTTTTAACCAAATTCCTTTTCATTATTGGCATTTTGTAAATTTAGTTTTTCGTATTGGTCTTTTGGGGATTTCGATGCTATCTCTATAGACCTAAACCCTACTCCTAAATATCAAATTCACTCCTCTTAATCTGAATACACTCTTAAATTCTCCCAAGATCCTCTACAAAACCCCAATAAGAGTTCAAGGATACTCAAGAACAGGTAGATTTCAAGACCCCATTCCAAGCTTCAAGTCTTTCTCAATTCAATTTCAAGAAATTCAAGGTCTAAGGTATGTGGGTTTCATTCCTGGGTTCCTTTCACCCATGAGGCCCAATCTTTCATTTTATGAAAATTGAATGAAGTCAAGTTGTATTTCTTATTGGTATCTTTATTATGAAATCAGAGCATCAAAGATGTTGGGGTTTTGTCAAATTTTGATGATTATGCATAAATATCTATTTTGAGTTTATACTATGAAGTGATCTTTGTCTATTGAGACTACACATGATCCAAGCTATGAATTTATGAACTATTGTGAAGTTTTGATATGATTTACAAGTTACCCATGATGGGGTTTTACGATGATGTTGGTGGGCTGATTTACATGATTTTTCAATGCATAGAT
>JAPFFP010008351.1:0-17419 GCA_026153255.1 Solanum medicagineum
GAAATTCTTAAAAAAGGTTTAGGTTGAAAATGATGAACTAAGGCTGCTGCACAACTTTTGTTTTCCTTAAAAAGAGGTATAATATGATATGTTAAATATACTTTTAGTAGGAACTCATGAGCTAATGACCGGGGACTGTGGTATGTCTCCCAACTATTTTTTGACTATTTTTGTATGTCAATATGTTGAGGAAAGTTTGGTGGATGCTGGGAAGGATATGAATTTGTTGATATTGAATTATAGGGAAAGGGCATAATGTGATGCTACGTAATTGTGTGTTGTGTGGAATCATTATATGTTGTACATTGTGACCTATTGTAAGCATAGTAAAGGAGTAAAACAGGCTGGAGATGACATGGATATGAAGGAGTGTTAGATAAATGTGATTAGAGAAGGAAAAGTTGGAAAAACATCCTTTGGTTGATAATTACGGGCTTTCCCCCCAAGTATCAGTTTTGGGTAAGATTGAACTGCCAAAATGTGTGTATTATCTACTAATACTAGTTTTATGACCTACTCTATTATAAATAAATATTTGGAGAAAAGGAATGTTACTTTGAGGTAAGAGCGAGATGGTATAACAAGGTATGTAAGGCTACACGATTTCCTCTTATTTGGCTTGAAATCTAGATTCTTCCTTGGCACATAAAGTCAATTACAAACTCCAACATGGATAATAACCTTGTATACATTCTTTGACATGTCTATATGTTCCAATATATAGTCATTGTCAAGTGTGCATATGTACTTGGATACCAAGATACGTGATTTCTCTTTTTAGCTAAATAAAATCCATGTGTTATTTCGTCTCTTATGTGTTTCATTAATTGTGTAGCCTACTCTGTTCATAGTGGTATTGTCTTATCTAATTGTCTATCACTTGCCATGTATGTAATCTTGTAGCTCAAAATCTTTTGACCACTAAAAGAATTATCCAAAATGTAAATGAAAGATAAAGTGAAGTTGGCTATTAATGGGTGGTAACCTAGGTGTGGAATAATCACCAAGCATGCGCCAATCCCATTATTATGGGGATATCCTAGGTGTGAAAGGAAAGCGTAGCATGGGTAGATCCTTAAATAAACCTGCCACTGATTAGCTGGCCATTTGTATTGTATACCGTGCACATATTGTAAAGTAAACAAATGTAATGTAATGAAAAAGACATAAAGCACATGACTCCACAATATGACTAAAGGTGGTCTCAATCCTTACACCGGTGCATGATTATTTGGAGTTCTTATGTAGCATATAGTACTCTTTGGCATACATACTCAATACATTATATCATATTGATGTCCCTCTCGGGGACCTACATTTCATGGGGTAGATACAGGAGCTACAAGGTCTCCCTAGAAAGAGTACAAGATATCTAGCTTCTATTACTAAGCTCTAGGTTACTTTAGGGCTTTTTGTATCTGTGGCATACATTTTGTATTACATAGTATATAATCTTGAGGTGGTGCCTATCTCGACCCTTATCATATAGTGTTTTGTATCTAGAGGTTTTATAGGCTATCTAAAGTAAGATCTAGTCATGTCTCGTATTTTATATATTGTGGCTCCAATGGCCTAGCCATATGTATTTCCTTTTGGCTTGTTATTACTGTCTACTTTCCTGAGAGCATGTTTAGTATGGAAATAGCTTCTAATGCTCATAGATAGTGCACGATTACAGGTTAGTTCTCCCAAGCCTTGTTAGCAACGAGTGTCAGTCTGCCTTAATGGGACTTTGGGTGACACAAGGATGGGGAAGTTCTCAAGTAAAAAAAACCATAGTACCTCAAGCTTAATTAGACTAGAAGAGATAGGGATATTGCTTTTTGATATCATGTTCAGCTTTCTATGTGTCGCTCTCAACTCGTTGGCTCCTCCAAAGGACTTTGACGGATGATATGTCTTTATTTCTCAACCTCTTAACATGCCTATCCAAGATTTCCACCGGAACTTCCTCATAAGTCAAATTCTCTTCACTATTCACCACCTCTAAAGGCACAATGGAAATAGGGTCTCCAACACACTTCCTCAACATGGAAACATAGAAGATCAGATGAACCATGCTGATCTCTACAGGTAATTCTAATTCATATGCAACTATGCCAACATGCCTCAAAATCGATAAGGCCATACATATATAGAGCTTAACTTCCCTTTATTGCAAAAATGAACCAGGCCCTTCATTGGTGAAATGTCAGGACCCGAGCATAGGACTTAGAGTGACTTGGCGAATGGAACCAAAGAGTATCCAAACAATCGTTATAACATCTATATACACGTCATTAGTTTGGAAGTACATAATTAAATAATAAATCTATAGTTCTAAGGGATGGGTCTATATGACACATGCTATGGGGATGCCATAGGGATTGGGATTAGCATAGATTCATATACCACATAGCAAATAAGATCTAAGGGTATGACTCACACTATGGGGATAGAAGGGGCTTAGGATTTTCCTTATTTCCATATCTCATCATCAACACATCATCATAACATCAACATCAAAGAGACATTCATAGTCATTGTATCCACAAACAAGTTGCATAAGACATACAAGCCAATACATAGAGTTTACATGATGTCCAACCATGCCTCTAAGTTATGGAATAGGAAAGGGACCAAGACACATCCCGAGCTCGCCCTCAATGTAAAGACATATGGGAAATAGCAATATAGGTAGATAGAAGGTGGGTTGTCCTTGGATGATAGGACTCACCATAAGAAACTCTCATAATCCAAGCTAACCGTCAAGAGGTGGATGAGAAGGTCTTTGGTCCCTACATGGATATATCATGTATGCAAAGAGTATGAGTTAATACATTTGGATGTACTAAGTATGCGGGCATGCAAATGCTTATGAATTTACCAACATGTAATCAATGTAGATGACAAGGGCACATATAAAAAGTAGTATATGGAGGAGAAGATAATATCAATATGCTATGAAATCCATGATGCATAAATGTCATAATACTTCAACATACAGGGATGGGACCTTAACCGACATATCAAACCCATGCGAGCTAGTACATGAATTCACCGGATGAAAGCCTCCCATCGGATGAGAGTAAACAACTTGACAAAGGTAGCCTACACCATACCTTATGACCCAGTCATTCCGGTGTGATGGTGACCTTCCATATGACCCTATCATTTTGAAAGGATTTCATAATCATTCATAAAGAGGCATAAACATATACCTAGGTTGGAACATAGTTATAAGAAAATAGACTTTAATTAAGGAACCCTTAGGTGGTGCCCCCATCTTCATCTTATTCGGAGCTAAGCCTTCATTCTACGAGAATACATATAAATATACATGCTTTGAAAAGGAGAATAAGTGTTTCCAAATCTTCATCATGCATACTTATGCTTAAAAGCCAAGCATACTTCACAATCATGCATACTTGGGCGAAAGAACTAAATCATACTTCATGTCATACTTTCATGCATATGAATTGCTCCTTCATACTTTTATATGTTGGTTTAACCATAATTGCTCAAAGATCTATATTATAGACATTATGTGATCATATGTCATGTCAGAACTCTAACACTCCTTAATTTAGCTCTAAAATACCCTCTAATGAATATTTTTTTGAATATGTTAAAATTCATGCATTATTTCGTAAATCTGACTTCATATTCATGTTTAGAGGGCACAACTGTGTGGGGAAATGGTTACCTACAATCTATAGGTTACCCGTGTCAAACAATAAATTTTTTGGTGAAAGTTCACAAACTAGTAAGGTCGGTGACAAGTCTGCATCGCGGACTTGCCGCGCCATAGGTAAAATTATTTCGAAAATCTTCCTTTTCACTTGAGGGAAATTGGGTGATAGTAGACTATCTATATTAATGAGAATACTTCATTTTTTTAGCCATTCCATTCCCTAAATCTCTCATAAATGCTCCCAAAATCATCCAAATTCATCATCAAATCCACCATTCAATCTTAAGATATTCAATAATTTTTCTTGGAATTCAAGAACCTAATGAAATGCTACAAGTCTCATTAAGTTTGCTCTATATATTTCAAGAATTTGTATGTGGGTCTTCATCCATGGATGCTTTCATACATAGAGCCCATCTCCCCTTTTTTCATGAGATTACATGATTTCAAAGTTAGATTCTTTATGGGTACTTCTTATTATGCATTATGAACATGAATTATATTTGATTTTATCAAGTATTGCTTGATTATACATGAACATCTATTTAAAGTATATTATATGAGTTGATTTTTATCTATTTAAACCATACATGATATGAACTGTGAAAACTATGGAAGATTATGACTTTTTAAGATGGATTTCATGGCACACAAACTAAGGGTTTTACTACAATGTTGGTGGTTTGTATTGAATGATTCTTAAATAATATTATTTTGTATCTCTCATGTTTAATACTTTTGAATTGTATGATTTTAAGATTATATACATATTATAAGCAATGTTTTGGCTAACGTACTTGACAAACTTCTATGTTGATGAAAGTCCTATGTTTAGAATGTTGAAATACTATCATGCATGCCATGAGCTCATGAGAACATTGTGAGAATTTTGAATGATATGAAATCCCTTTATTTGATTTATGAAGCATTGGTTTTGATGACCTACTCTTTGATAATATTAAGCTATTATGAGATTATGCATGTTGGATATAAATATGAACTTGAGGATTGTATGAGGTGAATTTCATGATTTAATGTCCATGTTTTGAAAGATGATATGTATGATTGATGTGGCTTGTTCTAGGGATGATTTGAATTGATAAATTGCACTGTTTCCAAGCATTGTCCTTTAGAGTTACATGATTTATAATTACATCCATGAGGCCACTCAAATGTCATAGTGAGTTTTATAATGATGAGGGCTTAATGATGAAGTTCTTATGAATGATGAAAAGATTTCGCTATTTGTACGCTAGTTCATGAATGTGATGAAGGATGACGTATACCAAGTCTGTTGTGAAATTTGTAGAAATTTTATGAAAGCTATGTGTTGTTGTAAAGCCCTATTTATAATGTTATGGTGTACAAGTTGTGCATGTCATGATTTCCTCATGTTTGCATGTCCAATGGGACTAGTCGTATGAAGTTAAGAATGAATGAATGATCGAGGAATGAGTCCTCCACCTAGTAAAGCTTATGTGATTATTACGATGAGCCGATAGTAGAGGCATAGGAAAGATTTAGGAACTATCCTTATGATGTTGATTTATGTTCAAGAGGCTTATGAGACAGGTTAGTAGAATACTGCTCCATTGTTTCATGATGTTTAAGGGTTAAGTTAGTAGAATACCTCTCCATACTACATGATTCTATTATTCAAGTTGTTGACATTCCGTAAGGGTCATTCTTAGCACCGAGTGGACTTGGGAGAAATGCAAATACTCCCCATTGCTAGGGCAAGAGATCGTTAGTAGAATCCTATTGTCCCATGACTATGAGCCACCGTGGGAAACAGGGGTCACCGCTAATAGAGGTTGGCTTCTAGACCACCCGTTAGTAGAGGTTTCTTAGCTCACTTTAGTTGATCCACTTAGGCATCTTAAGTGGTTGCCTTGGCAAGTGACCTCCCCCTTTATTCCGGTGTAGGGGAAACATCGAAACTCCATGGCTTAGTTCACATGGTTTATGTCGATTAAAAGTTGCTGTCACACATGTCCAAGTTTTCCTTATGGTCCCATATTGTCACTCTTATAACGATTATGATGGTTCCTATGTCATGTCCAAAGGTGTCTTAAATTTTTGTTACTCATTCTCACTGATGTTCAAATAGATTTCTTCACATATGCTATGGTTTTGTGTTATTGGAAATGATATTTATCGCAAAGGTATATGACCTACTTTCAAAGTATGTATGGTGTCTTTCATTATTACTAAAAAAAATTTCATTTACATTGGATGATTTTTTCTTTAATGTAAAATGTAAGACCCCACCTACACGGGGCATGAGAGATGTAAGAAAATAAGCTTTCGAACATATTTAGAGAAATTCTCAGTCTTTACAAGAGTTTTTTACAAGTCGTAAGATGGACTACGACTTGTATATGGTTTAGTGGAACCTGGTCAGAGTAGGTTAAATTTGGGATGTTTTAGGAGTTTAATCTATGATTCATCATATTCCCCGTGGCACTTTCTATGAGTCATAAATCCTATCATAGAGGGTTTTCGTGACAAATTCTAGTAACTCAAATTTTGAGGACCCTTAGTTTATGAAAGGTCATCTACAACTCGTAGAATGTTCTATGGCCCATAGACATGGTCTTGTAGTTCTGTCTAGTGACTTTTATAGGTGAAGTTCCAAAATTTCCTATCTCCATACCATGTTCATCTAGCCCTCCAAGATGCTTCATTGTCACGACCTAAGCCTACGGCCTAAATGTGACACGGTGCATGGGATACCCCAAGTGACCCCAAGCAAGCCTCTTAACATATCATTACACATCATTGGTAGCGAAAGTATTAAAACAACAACAAGAGTATAAAGCAAGGATAAGGGACTAAGGGAACTTTTCCATATCATAAAACATTAAAGAGACAAGAGAGAGGCAATCTCATAGCATCATTACATAACTTGTCCAACAACACCTCTACACGTAAAGCTTAGCGGGGGCCAAGACAAGCAATAGGGATCGCCCTCATAGTCAAAACATACAAATAAAGGAAAGAGAGTCTCAGCATAACATAAGAGCAAAAGACATCGTCCTCGGAGATGAGGACATACCAACTAGCTTGAGAGAGATCGTACTAGCCACGTAGAGGAGAAGGATGATCAAGCGGGGCTCCGGTTCATACATGATGACATAATGTAGGCATAGAGTATATGTTAGTATGTTTGAATGTAATAAGTATGTATGATACAATGCAACAAGAGATAAGCAACACAATCAAAATGCATAAACGTAGGCAATGAATAAGCATATAGCAATATGGCATACAGGGATGATGCTTAGAGTAAATCATGCTTACATAGAACATAATATGTGTGTAAAAAGTGACCATCAACACAGAATATCCAAGTCCCACCACCCATTTAGAGAGGCGATTAGGGTACAAACCCCTCAACGTGGTTACTGAGGTGCATGCCCCCAATATGGTATCATGTGCATACTACCTCCTGAGAGAGGAAATTGAGGTACGAACCCCTCAATATGGTTATTGAGGTATATATACCCCTCCCCCAATTATGGTAGCACGGGCCTACTACGTCTCGAGCAAGGAAATCAAAGTACCATTCCCTCAATGTGGTTCCCCAAACCTACGACCTCTCCAGTAAGGCAATCGAGGTACCAACCCCCCAAGGTGGTTACTCGGGCCTACAACCCCCTAAGCGAGACTTGGTAAACTCACAACACTATAGAGGAAAATGAAACATATATGAATTCCTTTAATCATCATAAAGTCATTCAAATCATAAGTCATGCTTTAGACTTTCAACAACTCAAGAATCTGTAACCAGACATTTTATCAAATACTTGGTGGGTGGGTAATGCTAGTGTAAAACCATGCAATTCAAGAGTGAAATCATGCAAAAAAATCTAATGTAAAACCAACCACCAATACTTGGTAATACAATCATGCAATATACATCAAAACCTTTCATCAAACATCAAGATAGATCCAAGATTCATAGCTCAAAACATGCTTAAACAGTCACACTTTACAGAACTCCAACATAGATAGTCCAATTCATAGAAAGTAAAACCTATAAATAAATCAACTTAGAAACATGACACTTAGATAAAAAGTAAGCTTGGGCACCATAGGAGAAAGGATACAATGGTTGAAACCCACATACCATGACTTTGGAGAATTCTGAATGAAGATTGTAAATGATGACTTGAAGCTTGAGTGAAATCCTTATGATCCGGATGTGTTTCGGGACTTGAAATTTGGGGTGAAATGTTTGTATAAGTGTTTGAGAGAGTATTGGGGAAAGTCTTGTATGATATGAAGGTAAAATAAGGCTAAGTATAGGTATTTTCACGCTTGGGAAGACATAGGCCCAAGATCCAAAAGCCTTGGACCGAGATAAAAATCACTAGCAACAAAATACACAGGTCCGTGTCTGATCAACGACGTGGACCTATCACTGAGGCAAATTTTACACTGGTACGCGACGGCTGCGCTTCGCAATACCATCGCGAACTGCCACTATTTTACGCAAACATGGGAATATCAAATTTTGCTAAGGTTGCTCTAAAATTGGGGTATGACCCATATCCCACCAATTTTCCCCTGACCAAGAATATGAAGTTGTATTTTCGATATCATGCACAAATTTTGAGATATATGTAAATTACGATTCAGAGCACTTTCGAGGCACATTTTTGGGCACTTTTTAGGGTTGTTTCAATATCTCCCCTTTGGGAACATTCGTCCCCGAATGTTAAAGAAATGTATATGAGAAGAGTAATCATGATGAAACCAGCCCCAACAAGAATGCAACAATACATTTAAACAACATTTTAAAAAATCTCAACATAAGTGTTAAAATCACCATGAGCTTTGTCAACATAAACATGAATGCATGCAAATGACATAGGGTATGAAACATAAGACTTGGAATCACATAGGAGACTTAGAATTTATTACCTTAGGCTTGAGTAGAATGTAAGAGATAGGGATATCGCCTTTTCATGTCCGCTTCGGCCTCCGATGTGGCACTTGGGACTTCTTGATTCCTCTAAAGGACCTTAACAGAAACAATATCCTTGTTCCTCAACCTCTTCACTTGTCTATCCAAGATCTCTACTGGAGCTTCTTCATACATCTAGTTGTCTTCAACAACACACATGACATTCAATGGGATAATATCATTCGGATCACCCACACACTTCCTCATCATAGACATATGGAAAACCGGATGAACCAAATCCATTTCACTAGGAAACTCCAACTCATAGGCCACCTTACCAATCCTCCTTAATACCCTATAGGGACCAAAAAATCTTGCACTTAACTTACCCTTCTTACTAAAATGAACCACACCTTTCATGGGTGACGCCTTCAAATAGACCCAATCACCAACTTTAAATTCAAGCTCTCTTCTCCTCACATCAGCATAGGACTTTTGATGACTTTGGGCTGTTTTCAACCTTTCTCGAATTAAACTTACCTTATCCATAGACTCATAACTAGATCCAAACCAAACAAAGATATTTCTCCCACTTCAAACCACCCAACCAGTGATCTACAGTGTCTACCATAGAGGGCCTCAAAAGAAGCCATAGCAATGCTAGAATGATAGCTATTATTATAAGCAAATTCAATCAATGGAAGATGATCATCCCAAGTACCTTTAAACTTCAAAACAAAAGTCCTAAGCATATGCTCAAGAGTTTTGATGCTTCTTTCAGCTTGGCCATCCATTTGAGGGTGAAATGTCATACTAAGCTTTACCTTGGTCGCAAGACCCCTTTGGAAGGACCTCCAAAAGTGTGAAGTTAATTGAGCACCATGATCTGATATGATAGAAAAGGGCACCCATGCATTCTCAACGACTCATAAATGTACAATTTAGCATATACTTTGACCCCATAATAGTCGTGATCGGTAGAAAATAAGCGACTTTGTCATCCTATCAACAACAACCCAAATACAATCAAAACCCTTCCTAGTCTTAGGTAACCCAAACACACAATCCATGTTAATTTCCTCCCACTTCCAAATAAGAATCTCTATGTCTTGGGTTAGGCCACTCGACCTTTGGTGTTTGGCTTTGACTTTTTGGCAACTATGAAAACTGAATACAAATTTGGCAATGTCTGTCTTCATACCTCCCCACCAAAACAGATCACTCAAATCTCTATACATCTTGGTAGAACCGGGGTGAATGGAATAGGAAGAATTATGACCTTCATCTAGAATCCTCTTTTTCAAATCGTCAACACAAGGCACACACAACTTACCTTGGTACCTAAGGGCACTATCTCCCCCTTGGGAGAGAACCTCCAGCTTGCCCTCTTTCACCAAGGCCTTTAATTCTAACAAGAAAGGATCAAGATCTTGCTTTTCTTTTACCTCATCAATCGAGGAAGATTTTGAGCCATCAACAACCACAATACCACCATTATCCACCTCTTCCAACCTTACCCTCAATCTAGCCAACTGATGAACCTCCTTAGCCACCTCTTTGCCCCCACTATCAATATGAGATAGTCTACCCATAGACACACTACTAAAAGCATCCACCAGAACATTCCTTGTCAGGATTATAATACACACTCATATCATAATTCTTAAGAAGTTCTAACCACCGTCGTTGTCTCATGTTAAGACCATTATGAGTGAACACATATTGGAGACTCTTATGATCGGTGAACAGATCAACATGCATCCCATAAAAATAATGACGCCAAATTTTCAAAGCAAAAACCACAGCGGCCAATACAAGATCATGAGTAGGATAATTCTTTTCATGAATTTTGAGTTGCCTAGAAGCATAGGCTATCACCTTACCATTTTGCATCAAAACACAACCAAAACCAACCCTATCGTGAGGCATCACAATACATAACAAACCCTTCCAGTAGTACAAAGGTAGGAGATGATAAATGCTTATCCTTTAAGGTTTGGAAACTTCTTTCACACTGATCGACCCACACAAACTTAGCCTTCTTTTGAGTCAACTTAGTCAGCTCCTTTTACATTCATCAGCACACACAAACTTAGCATTCTTTTGAGTCAACTTAGTCATAGGGGAAGCAATATAATAGAATCTATTCACAAACCTCCCGTAGTAACCTGCTAAACCCAAGAAGCTTCTAATGTCCGATGGGATCAATGGTCTAGGACAATTTCTAATCACATCAATCTTTGTAGGATCCACCTTAATACCATCCCTTGACACCACATGACCTAGAAAGGCAACCTCATTCAACCAAAATTTACTTTTTTCATATTTAGAATACAACTTCTCTTCCCTCAATCTTTGTAGCACTAACCTCAAATGAGCCACATGCTCCTCCTCACTATGAGAATAGATCAAAATATCATCAATGAAAATCACCACAAACAAATCAAGGTAGGGTTTAAAGTCCATAATAATAAGATCCATGAAGATAGCCGATGCATTAGTCAACCCAAAAGACATAACCACATAATCATAATGCCCATACCTAGTTCGGAAGGACGTTTTGGGAATGTCACACTCCCTCACCTTAAGTTGTTGATACTCGGACTGAAGATCAATTTTAGAGAAGTGACTAGCCCCTAGAAGTTGGTCAAATACATCATCAATCATTTGGAGAGGCTACTTATTCTTGATGGTAACCCTATTAAGTTGTTCGTAGGCAATACACATTCTAAGAAACCCATCCTTCTTCTTTACAAACAACACCGATGCACCCCAAGGTGATTGGACAGGCCTAATAAAACCCTTCTCTGACAAATCCCTCAAATTGGTCCTTCAACTCCTTTAACTCCGTCAGGGCCATATGGTAAGGTGGAATAGAAATGAGTTGAGTATCGACAAGGAGGTCTAACCAAAGTCTATTTCCCTTTCAAAAGAAATACCAGGAAGGTCAGTTGGAAGGACACCAAGGAACTCACTTACCACCAGAACTGACACTATAGGAAGGACTTTAGACTCAACATCCCTAACCCTCACAAGATGATAGAGGCACCCGTTAGAGATCAACTTTTGGGCTTTAATGCAAGAGATAAACCTACCGTTGACCACCACATCATGACTCTCCCACTCAAGGACGGCTTCATTTTGAAATTGGAATTTGACCCTACGGGCTCTACCATCAATAGAGGCATAAGTCATCAAGAGGGACAAGTCCATGTCACTAATCAATATAGTGGACTGGCACTCCTCACTCACCAAGTCGGATACACATATTCCGAACTTGTTCATTTTAGACCTTGGGTTGGCAACTAAGTGTGGAGCATATTTTGAGAGTTGGTTGAACTTGAGGGCATACTCCCTCACACTCATAGATCTTTACTTCAAATTCATGAACTCCACTATTTTGGCCTCTCTAAGCACAAGAGGAAAGAACTGGTTGAGGAAAGCCGCCTTAAACTCCTCCCATAGAACCACATTGTTGTTCCCCTTCTCCTCTTTCTATTGAGTGTACCATATTTGGGCCACCTCCTTGAGTTGGAAAACTGCCACCTCCGCCTTCTCTTCCGACCTCACACCTATGATAGCCAACACATTGTATACCTTATCAATAAATTCTTGAAGGTCCTCATCCACCTTAGACCTGTTGAACTTCGGTGCGTTCATCCTCATAAAGTCCCTCACCCGAGATGTAGGAGAAGGAGCATGAGCGGCTTGGGCCCCTTAGTTGGCTTGGTTAGCCAAAACTTTAGCTTGAAAAGTGAGAGCATCCTGGAGCTCACCATGAGTCGATTGTCTCTTGGGTTTGCAGGCTCTTCCTCCTCTTGTGTTAGGCATGATCTAGCATAGCAAATCATAATCATTAGGGGGAAAAAGTTACCTAAACTTCTATAGCACGACATAGATCAAGAAGAAGGGAAACAATTCCTAAAACATCTTATAGCGTCTTACCGATACTTGTGGTGCACAACACAACCATGAATAAGTCTCTAATTAAAGCGGTGTGTTGGATGTCGAGTACCATTAATAACCTAGTGTTCTAATACCATGTATGTCATTACCCAAGCCTAGGGACTAGATGTGACATGGTGTATGTGGAACCCGAAGGGACCCTAAGCAAGCCTCTTAACATATCATTACACATCATTGGTCGCGGAAGTAATAAAACAACAACAAGAGTATAAAGTAAGGATAAGGGAATAAGGGAACTTTTCCATATCATAAAACATTAAAGAGTCAAAAGAGAGGCAATCTCATATAATCATTACATAACTTGTCCAACAACACTTCTACACGTAGAACGTAGCGGAGGCCAAGACAAGAAACGGGGCTCACCCTCATAGTCAAAGCTTACAAATAAAGGAAAGAGAGTCTTAGCATAACATAAGAGCAAAATACATCATCCTCGGAGTTGAGTACTCACCAACTAGCTTGCGAGAGATCGTACTAGCCACGTGGAGGAGGAGGATGATCAAGCAGGGCTCCAGTTCCTACATGGTGACATCATGTAGAAATAGAGTATGCGTTAGTTTGTTTGAATATACTAAGTATGTAGGATGCAATACAACAAGAGATAAGAAGCATAATCGAAATGCATTAACATAGGCTATGAATAAACATATAGCAATATGGAATGCACGGGTGATGCTTAGGGTAAATCATGCTTACATTGACATAATAAATGTGTAAGAAGTGACCATCAATATAGAATATTCAAGGCCTACCACCCTGTTGGAGAGGCGATTGAGGAACAAACCCCATAACGTAGTTATTTAGGTACATACCCCCAACATGGTAGCAATCGCCTATTACATCCCGAGCGAGAAAATTGAGGTACGAACCACTCAATGTGGTTATTGAGGTACATAACCCCCAATCATGGTAGCACGAGCCTACTACCCCCCGAGCGAAGCAGTCGAGGTACCAACCCCTCAATGTGAATATTTGGGCCTACAAACCCCCAAGTGAGGCTTGGTGAACTCATAATACTATAGAGGAAAATGACACACATACACATTCCTTTCATCATCATAAAGTCATTCAAATCATATATATATGCTTTAGACCTTCAACACTTAACAATCCTAACTGGACATCTTATCAAACACTTGGCGGGTGTGTAATACTAGTGTAAAATCATGCAATTGAAGAGTGTAATCATACATCAAAATCCAATGTAAAACCACCCACCAATACTTGATAATACCATCATCTAATATACATCAAAACCCTTCACCAAATCTCAAGATAAGTCCAAGATTCATAGCTCAAAACATGCTTAAATAGTCACACTTTTACAAAACCCCAACATAGTTCATAGTCAAATTCATAGTAAGTAAAACCCATAAGTAAATCAACTTAGAAGCATGAGATTTAGGTAAAAAGTAAGCTTGGGCACCATGGGAGAAAGGACCTAATGGTTGAAACCCACCTACCTTGACTTTGGAGAATCTTTGATGAAGATTGAAAATGAAGACTTGAAACTTGAGTGAAATCCTTAATATTCGGATGAGTTTTGGGATATAAAATTTGAGGTGAAATGTTTATCTAAGTGTTTGAGAGAGTATTGTAGAATTATGAAGGTAAAATAAGGCAAAGTATAGGTATTATCACGCATAGGAAGACTTAGGCCCAAGACCCAAAAGTTTTGGACCGAGATAATAATCATTGGCAACAAAACACACAAGTTAGCGTCTGGTCTGCACCATGGACCTATCGCGGAGGACAACTATACATTTGTCCGTGATGGCTGCGCCGCGGTACCATCGCAGATCACCACTTTTTGCGCGAACTTAGAAAAATCAAATTGCACTACGGTAGCTCTAAAATCAGTATTAGACCCTTTTCCCACTCAATTTTGCCCCCTGATCAAGAATATGAAGTCAGATTTTTTGATATCGCACATGAATTTTGAGATATATAAAAATTAAAATTCTGAGCAGTTTTGAGGCACATTTTTGTGCACTTTATGGTGCCATTTCACTCATGCAATTCCAAGCCCCTCTCTCATCAAGTCAAACAATAACAATTCCAATCACCTAAGTTGTAGCATGAGTTCATATATGTGTCAATTTCAAATCATCATATCTCTTAGCACACAATAAATTAGAAGCTGAATCACCCACCAAATGAAATCCCTTTGAATTATCTTTCTAAAGCATCTGGTTTCACCTTATTTGGCATTTGAACAAAAAATTATGCCCGTTTATTGAAGCATTGTCAAGCTGTCAGATTCTACGGCCCACTCTACTAGTTGTGGAATGAATTACGACCTGTAAATGGGCTTTCGTGGAATATGTTTGGCCAGTTTTTAAAAAGGTATTTTAGGCCTTTCCTCACACCCTAAGTCCAATGCAACATCATTTTGGCCCCTATTATGCCCTTTATCAATATACAACCCTAATCCACCCCATTCCTCCTCATTCTAAAAATACTTCAAGTCTCAAAACTCTCTCAAGCTCTCTCTAGGCATTCAAGTGTTAGGGAAAGCTAAGGTTTCAGGTTCTTCATTTACAAATCATATTTCCTCAACCAAAGTCACACAATGGTATGTGGGTTTGATTGTGGGAACCTTCGTTCCACAAGTCCAACCATTCTTCTTCTCCGACTAATTAAATGAAGTTTATGAATCTTTTTGGGTATTTTATGAGCTCTTGTATATTATATTACTACCATGCATTCTATTATGATTTATTTTTTTGCATCATCATGACGTAAAATATTATGTGGTATTTATGAATTTATATGACTATTGAGGGAGTCTTAACAAGGGTTTTCTTGACAAGATGAGTTTTATGTTCCCATATTCATGTTTTTGGAAAATGATGTATATGACTATGATGTGTTGATTAAGAATGATTCGAATTAATTATTTTTCCATATGTGTCTTGAAATATGATTTCTAAATAACAAGGGTTTTACTATATTTTTGGTGGGTTGATTTGAATAACTTCACAATGAATTGTTTTTACTCCTCTCTTGGCTCATACACTTGAAATGCATTATTTTAACTACAGGTACATATACCCACCATGTTTGACTAAATCTACATGACAAGGATTTTTATGTTGATGAAAGATTACTGCGTGAATTTCAAAACAAGCATGTCATGATAATTATGTGCTCCCAAGCATGTATTAAACTCATGAAGAGTTTCTATAATTTGCAAGTAACACTTTTAGCCCTTATCCTATATTTTTACCATCTTATGAGTAAATAATATCTACACGTAAGGGCAAGCATGATACTATTTTACCCTCATGTAACATCTCTTACTAGAAGGGGCAAGCATATTATAATCTCTATCATCATGTTTAATGTGATTCCTACTATAAGGGGTAAGTCTATGTATTGTTTTTACCCTCTAGTTCACGGTATACGCGATGTGTAGGGGCAAGTATTTGAATGACCTACTCATGCCATGTTATCATATTCTTACAAGTCATGCAAGTTATGCTTAATCTTATGATTACTTTCAGTATTCCGTAGGAGTAGACTTAGGACCAAAATGAGGCTTAAGGTAGGGGCTCCATCCAATGGGTCCTTATATAAAGTCTTGGCATCTTAACTAGGTGCTTCCACGATAGGTTTATATTATTTCCTTAAATGAGCTTTTACTAGTGGATCTATATAGGCAAATTCTCTACTTTTTGGAGTCATATTTGGTTTACCTTGGAAAGTAGATTACTCATTTATTCAGTGTGGAGTAAACATCGGGATTACAAGTAGTAGCTCGCTTGGTCTTATATATCGCTTAGAGTCTCCTCCCACATATGTATGATAGATTATGCAAGTTTGATTATCTTCATGCATGTTAAACTTAAGCACTGATTATACATATCATATTGAGCTTATGTCTATTGATTATGATTATGCATCTTGACTATTATGGCTTATATTTCTTGATCCATTGCACCCCGCATACTTAGTACGTTCCAAGTACTAACACATACCTTTTGCCTGCATGATTTAACCATGTAATATTTGGAGTTTCTTTCTATCCTTCCCCTCCACGCGGTTAATCGGTTTGGTGAAGAGTTGCTATTGGTGAGTCCTCTACATTTGAGGACAACATCCGTTTACTTTCATGCTTTTATTTAGACTATACTATTTTTGGATACTATCTTAGAGGGTAAGCCCGGGATATGTCTTGTGCCCTGCTCCATTCATAGTTAGAGGTGTTGTTGGATACATGGGTTTTATCTTATGAGCTCGACTCTTATTATATCTATGTATTGTTGGAGATTTCCCTTAGTCCTTTATCCCTTTTGTGGTAAATGTTTGCAATGTTCACACGTTGGAAGTCCCAAGTCCCTAAATGTCGCTATAGCATGAATCATATTTACCTGCCCCTTGACATATTTGCTATGTTATTCATGTTTAAACCCTTCCCTATCACATCCCTATAGCGTGAGTCCAAAAGCCCTGCATCCTTTAGAAATTATGTGTTATGTGTTATTTATCTTTTTACTGCTTTGTTAAACTAAGGATGTGTTATGCATGCTAAGAGACTTGTTTGGGAATCCCTTCGAGTTCCCATTCACCATGTCACGTCTAGGCCCTAGGCTTGGGTCATGATATAAAAGCAATATTTAACCAAAGGATATGATTATTTTACTTATGCGTGATAACTATGCCCCTCATTGTCCTACGTTTTATAGTTCAAGTGATATTTTAAAATATTCAGGTTGTGTCATGCCCCAAACTCCCGTAGAGCGGACCGGCACCCGTTGCCGATAAGGCTCGGGAGAACCAACCTATAATTATGCTCGTTCTATCCATTTGTGCGTGATTTCTACCTTTAACATGCCATAGAACAGATAAACAGTGCTTATAAGCAA
>JAPFFP010008362.1:0-17419 GCA_026153255.1 Solanum medicagineum
AAAGGTTGTGACATTTTCAAGGAGTTGTGACTTTTTCGAAGAATTGTGTCTTTTTCGATGAATTATTACTTTTTCGAAGGGATGTAACCTTTTCCGAAGGCTATGACTTTTCAAAGGGTTGTGACTTTTTCAAAGTATTCTGACTTTTCTAACATAATTACTATAATGCCCCAACTCAAAAATCAATTTAATATATCTTTAAAGTGGATAATCTTCCACATTGAAGGATTGCGACTATTTTGAAGGTCATGACTTTTTCAAAGATTCGTGATTTTTCAAAAAGTTAAGACTTTTTGAGAATTGTAACTTTTTTGAAAGGTTGTGATGTTTTTCAAGGAGTTGTGACTTTTTCGAAAAGTTGTGAATTTTTCAAAGAGTTGTGACGTTTTCAAAGGGTTATGACTTTTCTGGAAGGTTGAGAGATTTTTGAAGGATTGAGACTTTTTTGAAGGTTGTCATTTTTTCAATAAGTTATGACTTTTCGAAGAGTTATGAATTGTGACTTTTTCGAAAGATTTTGATTTTTTCAAAGAATTGTGACTTTTTGACAAGTTGATACGTTTTTGAAATTTTATGACTTTCAAAGGGTTGTGACTTTTGCAAAGGGTTGCTAATTTTTCAAATGGTTATGACTATTTTGAATGGTTGGGACAAGCTAAAGTACGATGCCTTTTGAATTTTGTTAACGTCTATTGGGTTATTTAATTAATTTAAAAATATTATATTATTTAAGAAAAAATAAATAATTCACGTAGGCAGGGCTAACATTCTCTTTTATATGATTTTGCCACGCGAGCCCTGAGGAGGAGTGATTTTCATTTTGATGTTGCGGGGGTGGGACGTTCAAAATGCTTAACTGGAGATGTTCAAAATGCTTCAAACTCACCAGACGCAACTTCGATGATTTCACCGCCGCTGCAGCCTCATTAAGAATCGAAAACCTCTCTCCCTCTCCCTCTCCCTCTCTCTCCATCAACTCCCACTCAATTTCTTGTCCACGCCAGCGCCAAAACCCTGCGCCTTCAAGCCAATTCCACCGACTCAGTTGCATCTGTTTATCGGAAAATCGAGTCGACCACCAGAATTCGACTGTTTCAATCGACCTTCGGTGCACCATCTTGGAACAGCATCAGTTTGTTAGGTAGTGGAGCCTGATAATATATTTAGCACCCAAATTTTAGGTGCTACTGTTTATTCTCCATGTATACTTGTATTCTGTGTAATTGTAAATATCCGGACATCATTAATATATATAGTCCTATCGACGTGGAGTTTACCTATTGGGCGTTACCACGAAATATTTTCTCTCTCTAAACATTTTTCTCTACCTTCTCTCTAACAAACAGAAGTACTGTTCATCTTTCTTCCTTCTTGTTCTTCCAATTTACATAGTTGCAGATTTTCAGATTCATATTTCCCAACACAGTTGGCCCAAAGGTCATCGGAATGTGGTATACAAAACAACGATACCCAGCAACTCAGCACGCGCCATCCTTGCAAATGGAGGCTGATGAATGACTTGAATTTCCTTATTCATGACCTCTGCAACTGCAATGATAGCGTAGAGATTAATGCTAATGTTGCCCCTATGAAGAAGATGCTTACTAAGTTTCTTGCGATGACCGAAAGGATGGCGTAAATAAATCTGAGGAATATTTCTTGATATTTATTCACTCCGCTGTATATAGGCTGTTTGCTCCTATATGCTTAGAATTTTGTAAGATTCTGAGAGGAGTTTCTGGTGTTGATCATGCTTTGTATATATTCTGCCGTAGTAGTTTAGCCGCTTTGATGGAGTTGTATGAACATGATATTGAGCGTGTGTTAAGATTGCAGGATATTTTCCCTTTTGTTCATGAGTTGGCAAGAAGTTTGGCGCACTCTGTAGAATTGAGTGCGCGATCAGCTGAATTTACATGGTTATTGGCTGACGATGTGGATCACTTAATCAAGTTTATGCATCTGGTAAAGTGTGCAATTCGAGAAGCATTTGACAGTCCGTTCTGTTTCCTTTCATTGATGCAAGGCATGTATCACGTTTTTCGTAACTTGCTGGAAAAATTGGACCTGTGTCTGAAGAAATCAGAAAGCCAGCTGTGTTTGATAAACAATGAGCCTACTGTATGCTATTGGTGCTGGTATCTTTCAATTCTGAAGGAGTTAAAAAGCCTTTCAAAGCTATCTAAGGTTTTGGAAGAAATGTTTTGGGATAAGATGAGGCAAAGCTGTCTATTGGAATGCTCTGTTTGTTTCTTGCCCAAATTATGGTACAAGGTTATTCCCAAATCCAGGTAAGCTTTCGCTGAGGTTCAACATACTCTTTCATGAAACCCATGTATGAGGGTTTTACTGATTAAGTAATTCCAAAGGCGTATTGATTATTACGAGTAAAACAAGTAAAATGCATTATGCTTTTTGAGGTCTTTGCTCTCACTCCATAAAAGGAAAAAGGAATTAGATGAATGAAGACTAAAGAACCTTCGATTTGATTATATGGTCAACACAAATCATCCTGAAAGAATCATCAAGGTGAGTTTCTTGTTAGAACTTTTAACATTCATATTATTTGTACGATCCATCGTTCGTTTCATGCAGAAATTTTGATTTTAAACCTAGTTGTCTATAATCACTCCTTTAGCTAATGACAGATGCTATTGTTGATAGTTCAGTGCCATACGCAGGATATTTTGTAAGCGATGTCACATTTAAATAAGTAAAACATTTGTAAATTAATGAAAAGTTATTAAAATCATGTTTAATGGAACATTAACTCATGTAAATTACTACAACGTTCCAAGAAATATAAATTACATGATTAATTTCTTCTTTCCAGTTTTTGCTTGAAACTTGTTCGATATATCAAATATTATATTGTCTAAGTTAAATAATTTAGCTGTTTGCTTGGTTGGCTGGCATATATATTTCTTTTTCAAGTAAGGGGTTCCCAGATCGAGCCTTACTCAAAACCACATTTTGAGCAGATAAAGGGAGAGTCACTTGATTAGAGGCTAAAAAATCCAAAAACATCTGGTGTAGTGCAGATTCAAACTCCTGAAGAATAGTTCACTTGATTAGGGGCTAAAAAGTGCAAAAAATATGGCGTAGTGCAGATTCAAACTCCTGATGAATAGTAAACATCAAACGCGCTTGGCCAGCGAGCTAGGAAGCTCAATTTGTTATGTCGAGTCATTTGCATTACTTCTATACCTATTCCATATATATATATATATATAGAAATTGTAAAATTTTCCAACCACGCGATGTCGGATAACACCATTTGGTAGAATGTAGATTCATCCCTCATTGATACGAATGATAGGAATATGAGCAAATCTGCAGCGACATGGTGCAATATCCATTATAATTTCTCTTGGAACTGGTTCTTCTTAAGATTAGGATTCCCATTTTTCTAAAAAAAAAAAAAAAACTTAAAGAGGACTCATATTCATTCTTCAAGAAGGAAGCAAATTGTGTTCCTAAATATTAGTCATAGAGGTCGAAGTTTTTAGAAGAAAACAAAGTTTCACAAGAAGCAGAATCTGTTGTTGAAGGATCCTAGTTAATTAGTTGATTTAAAGTTTTAAATATTATGATTTTTTTATGCTGTTCAATTAAGGAAGAATTTATAAAGGTAATATTTGTACAAACAAATGATTGAATTCCTAAATTTTAGTGGTTTCTACATATTCATCTAAGTAAAAGTTTAATAATTAAACTTTAATTGATTTCAGAGTCTTAAATATTAGAAAAATAATCAAAATACAATTATGCCCAATGTGAAATCTACCTTTAAAGGGTAAAAAGGGAAACACATTTCGCTAAGGGTGTTAGTACTTTTAATATGATTCTGAAGAGATAATATTGTTTGGGGGTTGTGTTGTTAATAGCGAACTGTGAATAGTGGAGCTTGTGTAAATGTAAATACCGATTCACTATATATATTCTTGGGAGCAATAACAGAAATTCTTCATTTTTGTCGCTCATTATTTCATTGTTATGATTAGTTCAGAGATCTTTTCTTGTTTTAGATCCTTTGGAAGCTGTGAATTTTTGAAGTCGTTGCTAATTTTAGCCCTCACATTTTTCTTTGCCCATTTAATGTTTTGTTATGTAGAACATTTTCATCTTCCAAAAATTTCCATCCTTCCGAGTACAAAGTTTTAAGCAATGTCTCTTTTTGTAGGACTTGTAAGGCTTTTACTTGATATATTTTCTTGATTTGTTTTCTTTACGGTAATATATTATTTTCTAGATTTGTTGGAAGTTGGGAATAAATTTCAGCATTCATTGTGCCTGGCCATATCCCTAAAGTACATTGTAAATTTTGACAACTAATATTGAGATAGATAATTTTTAACTCGTTGTTTCTGCTAAAAAGGAAGGTCAAGTTGGTGAGTGCACGAATACATGCTGATATATATTAATAATGCCAACCTTTTTGAAGAGATCAACCATCTAACATGCTGAGATTTTTAAATTTAATTGTGTCTTGATATTAGTTCTCATGTTAATATATTTTCTTAGTTGTTTTATTATTGATGTCCCTTTGTTCTCTGTTCCGCCAATCACACCTGGCTATCAAATAAAGTTCATGAATTAATGATCGAAGGGGTTCAAGTCTTATTTATGGCCATAGCAGTTCTAACTAGAAATCTTTTTCAATGAAGCTGCACTAGGTGTACTTGGATTATATGGCATATGAGTATTAATTACTAGTTGTATTATCATTTTTCCCTCATTACAATGCGTGAAACAACTGGGAAGATTCTCCATCAGAGTTCTTTAGATTAGGATGAAAATTTATGGCCATAGCAGTTCTAACAAGAAATCTTTCTCAATGAAGCTGCATTAGGTGTACTTGGATTATATGGCATATGAGTATTAATTACTTGTTCTATTATCATTTTTCCCTCGTTACAATGCATGAAACAACTGGGAAGATTCTTTATCAGAGTTCTCTAGATTAGGATGAAAATTTAAGCACCGCTGCATTTATAACATAATTGCAAGCTGTTTGATACTATCTTTCGATGTTTCACAAAAAGTTATATTATTCTCTCTGCTACAATGCAAATAACCCTCATCTGCATTTTGTGCCACAACATCTAAAGTGGACCCCTTGCACCTTGAGTATTTTATCTTCTCTGGCAGGATGATTGCGTTGGCCTTGCTTCATAAAGTACAAATAAGCATTGAGTTTGATCGGGTGTTCTTTTCGCAATTTGCTGGAGAGAATATTTTGTTTGAAGACATTAGGGATGCAGATCCATACTTTACCGTAGTTGCAAGAAGATACTAGAGATGGATATGAAGATGGTGGATGAAGACATCCTAGGCCTAACATTTGTTTGTGAAGATGAAGAATTGGGATCCAGGAAAGTGGTGGAGCTTTGCCCTAATGGGAAAGATACCATAGTGAACGGTGAGAATAGGGATAAGTATGTTGATTTTCTTGTTAAATACCATTTTGTCACATCAATCACTCATCAAGTTGCCCATTTTGCTAAAGATTTTGCTGACATAATTATTAACAGACGGCTCCGAGAATCCTTTTTCCAGATCCTAGATCATGAAGACTTTAACAGGATGCTTCATGGGAGTAAAGTTGTTTCTGTAGAAGACTGGAAAGAACATACAAATTACAATGGCTACAAAAAAGTTGATCCTCAGATATCCTGGTTCTAGGAGGAACTTATTTCTTGTCCACTACTAATTATGTTCCAAAGTATTAACTATCGAGAAGTCTACACCTTTTGTCACTTTGATCTTCTCTTTTTTCGTTGTTTTCGAAAGTAGTAGATTTCTAAACTCTTTCAAAGTTATTATCCAGAGAAGCATTTTCAAAGTTTTCTATAGTTGTAGATAGTTGGGCGTATGTTGGTTGAGCAGAGAAATGTGCTTCTCTTCTTTTGGAGTTCAATCAAGTCTCTGCCTGTTGAGGGTTTTGGTGGTTTAGATTCTAAACTTCACATCTATAGGACCTCGGAGTCTCATGATTATTTGCCTTCCTTCCGCTTATGCTTTTACCGCCTGTGTTTTCCTCATTGTCCATCTATGGATGTCATAAAAAATCATCTTAACATAATCACCCAAAATCATATTAGTTGCAGTCTTTGGTGTAGAGTGATGTGCAAAGTTTTGGGTTGAGCTAATACATATGTTATGTAATATTCTTCTAAATAGAAGATGTAAGAACTGCCAACCTTCCGAAACTTGACTTCTGTAAGAACATATTTTTTATTTTGTGGTCCTAGTAGTAAGTGTTAGCAGGTGGCTCAAGTACACTAATGGCCCGAAGCTAAACTCAAATAGAGGCCATATACTTATTTTCAAAAATTTACATTTTTCTATGAAGTGTATTGATCAAACTTTTTGAAATGCAAAATTAATAGTTTTCTTATATTCAATATTTTTCTTCTAATAATTCATTTTTAGCTGATAATATATATATATATATATATATATATCTTATGAAACGACCCCAAAAAGCGCCCAAAAATGTGCCTCAAAAGTGCCAGAAATCGTAATTTTCATATATCTAAATATTTGTGCGTGATATCGAAAATTCTACTTCATATTATTATTTAAGTGGTCAAATTGAGTTGGAAATGGGTCTAACCGCGATTCTAGAGCAACCGTATAAAAATTCAAAATCTCCAAAATGTAAATTCTAGAGAGCTTTTCGCGCCACTGACGCAACGTGCCAAGGGCATGCGCCTGAGCTATTTTTTGTCCAGTTTTGACTTCTGTCCAAGACTTGTCCCTTAGCGTTCCCAAATGTGAAAATACCTATACATAGTCATTTTTCACCCTCATGTCATTCTAAACATTCTCCAATACACATTGAAACACTTAGCCAAATAGTTTACTCCTAAGCTCAAGACCCAAAACCCTTTTCGAATCTTAAGGATTGCAATTAAGCTTCACGTATCCATCTCCAATCTTCATCAAGTTCTCCAAGCTAAGGTACGTGGTTTTCTTTCATGGGTCCCTTTCAGCCATGATGCCCAAGCTTCCTTTTTCTCAAAATTTCATGATTTAAAGTTGATTTACTCATGGGTCTTACATATTATGAAAATCATTGCACAAAATGTTGGGATTTATGAAATTATGACTGTTTTACCATGTTTTGGGCTATGAATCTAAGATCTATTGTATGATATGATCAGGTGTTGTGATGTATATTGCTTGAGGGTGTGACCAAGTACCTATAGAAGGTTTTACCTTGAATTTTCTAGCATGATGTTTCGCTCTTGAATTGCATGATTTTACACTAGCACTGCACACCCTCTAAGTGCTTGATAAAATGTCCAGTTATGACTTATTGATGAGTTGAGGGACCAATACTTGTCTTATTAGTTGAATGACTATATAATCTTGAAATGATGATTGAATGATGGTGAAATGAAGATGAAATGTATGTATGTATATGATGACTATATGATGATGAAAGGAATGTTTGAATATGATGGTTATATGATGATGAGAGGAATGTATGGCTAAATTGACTTTGTGACGATGGGAGGAATGTATGTATGTATGTGTATGTATATGTATATGATGACACTATATGATGATGAAAGGATTGTGTGAGTATGATTGTTATATGATGATGAGAGAAATGTATGGCTAAATTGACTATATGGCGATGGGAGAAATGTATGTATATATATATGTTATCTCCATAGTGTTGGATTGTGACCATACCCTACTCGGGAGTTGCCCACCGGGTAACCGTGTCAAGGGGTTCGTACCTTGATAACCTATCGGGGGGGGGGGGGGGGGGGGGGGGTTTGTACTCCAATCACCCCGGGGGGTAGGGTACGACTATCCATCACCATGTTGGGAGTTTGTACCTATCAACCTTATTGGAGGGTTTGTACTCACCCAACCATGTTGGGGGTTTGTACCTATCAACCCATTAGGGGGTTTGTAGCTCAACAACCTTATCAAGGGTTAACTGTGGAAATGGAATTACCAGTCAACCGTTCATTTCATTAGGTAAGGGAAGAATGGGCCTATTTTGAACCTCATGTGCCTCTCCAAGCGAGTGATAGGCTATGGATTGCACTAAGAAATGCTCACCCCCTCCAAATATGTTATGCTCTATGAAAGTATGATTTAATTCTAGCATCTTCCATTCATTCATATTTCCATATGCTCATCTATTGTCTAATTAAACATTTCAATTATGATGCCTACCCATTGTTGCATTACATCCTACATACTTAGTACATTCAAATGTACTAACACATATTCTATGCCTACATGATGTCACCATGTAGGTACAAGAGTCCCACTTGAGCATCTTCCTCCACGTGGCTAGTACTACTCAGTTCAAGCTTGTTAGTAAGTCTTCCATTCCGAGGACCTTACTCATGATCTTTTGCTATGTATTAAGACTTTATCCCTTGACTTTATATATTGATTATGAGGGTGAGCCCGGTTGCTTTGTCTAGGACCCCACTCTTATCTTATATAGTAAAGGTGTTGTTGGATATGTTATGTATCATTGTTGTGAGCTTTGACTCCTTTTGACTCTTGATGTTGATGTTATGAAGTTTTCTCACAGTCCCATTTATCCCGCTTTACTACTTCTTGTTATGTTGTATTGCTTCCGCGACCAAGGATGTGTAATGACATGCTAAGAGGCTTGCATGGGGTCCCTTCAGGCTTTCCATTCACCGTGTCACGACTATGCCTTAGGCTTGGGTTATGACAAACTTGGTACAAGAGCACTAGGTTATTGGATTCTCAGATTCCAAAACACCTCCTCAATTAAAGTCTTATTCATGGTTGTGTTGTTCACAACAACTATGAGTAGGAGGCTATGAGATGTTTTAGGAATTGTTACCCTTCTTCATGTTCTAAGTCATGCTATAGAGTTGATGTAAGATTTCCTTCCCTAATTCTTGTTCTTTGCTATGCTAACTCATGCCTAACACAAGAGGGAGACAAGTCCAGACACCCGAGGAGCAACTAGCCAATGGAGAGTTTAGGGATGCTCTCACCTTGCTTGCACAAGTGTTGGCTAATCAAGCCGCTCGAGGGGCCCAACCCCCCATGCTCCTACACCGGCTTCTCGGGTGAGAGAATTCATGAAATGAATCCCCAGGAATTCTATGGGTCAAAGGTAGATGAGGACCCTCAAGAGTTCATTGATGAGGACTATAAGAGATTGGCTATCATGGGCGTGAGACCCGAAGAAAAGGTTGAGTTGGCGGCTTACCAACTCAAAGGGGTAGTGCAAATATGGTACAACCAATGAAAAGAAGAGAAGGGAGTCAACTATGTGGTGCTTTCGGAAGAGTTCAAAGTGGCTTTCCTTAATCACTTCTTCCCTGTTGACCTTAGGGAAGCTAAATTGGTAGAATTTATGAATTTGAGGCAATGGTCAATAAGTGTGAGGTGAAATATGCCCTTAAGTTCAACTAACTTTCAAAGTTTGCTCCTTACATGGTTGCCTACCAAAGGTCGAGAATGAACAAGTTCATGATTTGGATGTCCGACTTGATGAGTGAAGAATCTCGGTCCGCTATGTTGATTGGTCATATGGGCTTGTCCCGTTTGATGACCTGTGCCGAACAAATAGAAGAGGACAAATTGAGGAAGAGATGGGGTCATGAGGTCAAGAGGGTCCGTTTTGAGGGTAAGTTCCAAAAGGGTGGCCGGTTCCATAAAGGCCAACGGTCTTCTCATGCATTTCAAAGGAGGGTTGTCAATAACTTTCCAAGAGCCCAAGGTGTTGGTGTTGTGGTTCCTAATAAGGATTATCCTATTTGTGGAAGGGGTCATAAGGGCCCATACATGAGAGATATTAATGTATGCTTTGGTTGAGGGATGTGGGTCACAAAAAGGTGGATTGCCCTTGAAATCGCAATAAGGGCAAGGAGGTTCATCCATAAGGTGCTAATGCAGTTCCTTTGGAAAGAGGTGGCCGAAAAGATGGTATCCCAAGGCATAACCGATTTTATGAGTTACTTGGGAAGCAAGGGGTTGATAAGGTTCCTGATGTTGTTACCTATATGTTGAAAATTTTTTATTTTGATATGTATACATCGATTGATCCAGGTGCTACTCTTTCTTTTGTTACCCCTTTTGTTGCCAAAATGTTCCGTGTTGACCTCGAGTTGTTGCATGAGTCATATAAGGTGTCTACTCCTATTGATGCATCTGTTGTTGCTAGAAAAGTTTTTAGAAGTTGTCTTATTTGCATCTTGCATAAAATATTGCCTTGTGATCTTGTTGCTTAGACATGGTTGATTTTGATATTATTCTTGGGATGGATTGGTTACATTCCTACTATGCTTATATTGATTGTAGAACTCGCAGGGTCAAATTCCAATTTTCAAATGAACCTGTCCTTGAGTGGGAGGTCAAAATATGGTGGTCAAGGGTAGATTCATCTCTTGCATTAAAGCCCGTAAGCTGATCTCTAAGGGGTTTCTTTACCATCTTGTGAGGGTTAGGGATGTGGAGTCTAAATTCCTTCCCATAGAGTTGGTTTCAGTTGTAAATGAGTTTCTTGATATCTTCCCAAATATCCTTCCCGGTGTTCCTCCCAAAAGGGAAATAGACTTTGGCATAGACCTCCTCCCTGATACTTAACCCACTTCTATTCCCCCTTATCGTATGGCCCCGACGGAGTTGAAAGAGTTAAAGGAGCAATTGAGAGACTTGTTGGAGAAGAGTTTTATTAGGCCTAACAAACGGTGTTATTTGTGAAAAAGAATGATGGGGCCTTTAGGATGTGTATTGACTCTCTGCAACTCAATATGGTCACTATCAAGAATAGATATCCTCTTCCAAGAGTTGATGATTTATTTGACCAATTGCTAGGGGCTAGCCATTTCTCTAAGATTGATATTCAGTCCGGGTATCATCAAGTGAAAGTGAGGGAGTGTGATATTCCCAAGATGGTCACCCGGGCTAAATATGGGCATTATGCATTTGTTGTGATGTCTTTTGGGTTGAGCAATGCACCAGCCATCTTCATAGACCTTAAGAATAGGGTCTTCAAACCCTACCTTGATTCCTTTGTTGTGGTCTTCATTGATGATATTTGAATCTATTCCTGTGTTGAGGAGGAGCATAGGGCTCAATTGAGGGTTATGTTGCAAAGATTGAGGGAGGAAAAATTGTATGCTAAATATGAAAAGTATGAATGTTGGTTGAAGGGGGTTGCTTTCCTAGGGCATGTGGTGTCGAGGGATGGTATAAAGGTGGATCGTAAAAAGACCAATGTGATTAGAAATTGGCTTAGATCATTGATTCCGTTGGATATTAGGAGTTTCTTGGGTGTAGCGGGCTACTATCGGAGGTTTGTGAATGAGTTCTCTTCTATTGCCTCCCATATGACAAAAAATTGACTCAAAAGAAGGTTAAGATTGTGTGGACCGATAAATGTGAGAGGAGCTTTTAAACTTTGAAGACAAGCTTGTATCCGCTCCTATATTGTCAATACCAGATGGGCTTGAGGGATTTGTGGTGTATTGTGATACTTCTAGATTGGTTTGGGTTGTGTGCTAATGCAAAATGGTAAGGTGACAACCTATGCTTTTAGGCAACTCAAAGTGTATGAAAAGAACTACCCTACTCATGATCTTGAATTGGCCGCCGTAGTATTTGCTTTGAACAATTGGCGACATTATTTGTATGGAGTGCATGTTGATGAGTTCACCAATCATAAGAGCCTCCAATATGTCTTCACTCAAAAAGATCTCAACTTAAGACAAATAAGGTGGCTGGAACTTCTTAAGGACTATGATATGAGTGTGCGTTACCATCCCAGTAAGGCAAATGTGATGGCAGATGCCTTGAGTAGGGTGTCTATAGGTAGTCCAGCTTATGTTGATGGTGTACATCGATTGGCTAGATTGGGGGTTATGTTGGAATATGTTGGTAATGATGGTGCTTTTGTTGATAGTTATAGGTCATACTTGGTTGATGAGGTGGTAGCAAAACAAGATCTTGACTCCTCCTTACTTGAATTGAACGCCTTAGTGAAAAAGGGCAAAGTAGAGGTTTTCTGCCAAGGTGGAGATGGTGCCCTTAGGTACCAAGGTAGGTTGTGTTGCCTTTTGTTGATGGTCTGAGGAAGAAAATCCTTGATGAGGCCCCATAATTCTTCTTATTATATCCACCCCGATTCCACCAAAATGAATAGTGATTTGAGGGATATATATTGGTGAGGAGGCATGAAGAGGGACATTATCATATTCGTTTCCGATTGCCATAGTTGTCAACAACTCAATGATGAACATTAAAGACTGAGTGGCCTAACTGAAGACATTGAGATTCCTACTTGGAAGTTGGAAGAGATAAATATGGATTTTGTGGTTGGGTTGCCCAAGACTAGAAAAGGTTTTTTTCCATTTGGTCTATGGTTGATAGGATGACAAAATCAGTTCATTTCCTACTGTTTAAGACCACATATGGGGCTGAAGATTATGCAATGTTGTACATTCATGACTTGGTAAGGTTGCATGGGGTTCTTTTTTCCTTTTTATTGTATCATGGTGCTCAATTTAGTTCACACTTTTGGAGATCTTTCCAAAGGGGTCTTGGTACTAGAGTTAAGCTTTCTACGGCCTTCCACCCTCAAATGGATGGCCAACTTGAGAGGACCATCCAAACCCTTGAGGATATGCTTAGAGAATATGTGTGGGAGCTTAAAGGTAGTTGGGATGATCATCTTCCATTGATTGAATTTGCCAACAATAACTATCATTCTAGTATTAGTATGGCTCCTTTTGAGACTCTCTATGGAAGATGTTGTAAGTCACCGATTAGTTGGTTTGAGGTTGGTGAGGTAGCTTTATTGGGACCAAATCTGGTTACGGAGGCTCTTGGGAAAGTTAGGATGATTAGAGAAAGGTTGAAGATATCCCAAAGTCACAAAAAGTCCTATGCCAATGTGAGGAAAATGGATCTTGAATTCCAAGTTGGTGATTGGCTTTATTTGAAGGTGTCACCCATGAAGGGTATGGTCCATTTTGGTAAGAAGGGTAAGTTGAGCCCAAGAGATGCGAGTCCTTATAGGGTGATGAGAAGGGTTGGAAATGTAGTTTATGAGTTGGAATTGCCTAGATAAATGGATTTGGTTCATCCAGTATTCCATGTGTCCATGTTGAGGAAATGTGTGGGTCATCCGAATGCCATTATGCCTCTTGATGTTGTGGCTGTTGTTGAGGATAATTTGACACATGAAGAGGTTCTGGTTCAGATTATGGATAGACAAGTGAAGAGATTAAGGAACAAATAGGTGGCTTCCGTTAAAGTCCTTTAGAGGAATCAACAAGTTGAGAGTGCTACTTGGGAGGATGAAGCGAACATGAAAAAGCAATATCCTTACCTTTCCACTCCACTCAAAAGCCTACGGTATTGATCTAAGTCCTTTATATGATCTCAAGTCTTAAGTTTAGCCCTTCTGTCATTGCATATGTTTATGTTAAAGTTGATGAGTTCATGATGATTTTACACTTATGATGAGATTTTTGAAATGATTTTTAAGTGCAATGTTGCATCTCTATGTGGGCTGAAATGGTTATGTTTGTGTCTTTCATATACTTTTCTTATATATTCGGGGATGAATGTTCCCAAGGGGGAGATATTGAAACGATACTAAAAAGTGCCCGAAAATATACCTCAGAAGTGTCCGAAATCGTAATTTACATATATCTAAAAATTCGTGAGTGATATCGAAAATCCAACTTCACATTCTTGTTCAGGGGTCAAATTGAGTGGAAGATAGGTCGAACCTCGATTTTAGAGCAATCATATCAAAATTAAAATTTTCCAAAATGCAAATTCCAGAGAGCATTACGCATCCCAGCGCGATGTGCCAAAGGCGCGCATCTATGTTATTTTTAGTCCAGTTTTGACTTCGGTCCAAGACTTGGGCCTAAGTATTCCCAAACGTGAAAATACCTAGACTTATTCATTTGTCATACTCATGTCATTCTAAATATTTCCCAATACTCATTCAAACACTTAGCCAAATATTTTACTCTTAAACTCAACACTCAAAATCCTTTCTGAATCTTAAGGATTGCAATGAAGCTTCAAGTCTCCATTTCCAATCTTCATCAAGTCCATCTCCAAGCTAAGGTATGTGGGTTTCTTTCATGGGTCCCTTTCAACCATGATGCCCAAGCTTCCTTTTTCTCAAATTTCATGATTTAAAGTTTATTTACTCATGGTCTTACATATTATGAAAATCACTTCACACCATGTTAGGATTTATGAAAATGTGACTGTTTTACCATGTTTTGGACTATGAATCCAAGATCTATTGTAAGATATGATGAGGGGTTGTGATGTATATTGCTCAAGGGTTTTACAAGTAGCTATATAAGGTTTTACATTGAATTTTCTAGTATGATTTCATTATTGAATTGCATGGTTTGACACTACCACTAGACTCCCTCTAAGTGTTTGATAAAATGTCCAGTTATGGCTTATTGAGGAGTTGAGAGCCCAATGCTTGTCTTATGAGTTGAATGACTATACGATGAAGAAATGATGATAGAATGATGGTGAAATGATTATGAAATGTATGGCTAAATTGACTACGTGATGATGGGAGGAATGTATGTATGTATGTGTGTGTGTGTGTGTGTGTGTGTATATGATGTTACCTCCATAGTGTTGGATTGTGACCATGCCCTACTCGGGGATTGCACTCCAGTTAATCATGTCAAGGGGTTCGTACCTTGATAATATATCGGGAGATTTATACTCCGGTCACCAAGGGTGGTAGGGTGCGACTATTCATCAACCATGTTGGGGGTTTGTACCCATTAACCTTGTTGGGGGTTTTGTACTCTATCAACCATGTTGGGGGTTTGTACCTTAACAACCTCGTGAAGGGGTTTGTACTTTATGCATCTCTCCAAGCGGGTGATAGGCCTTGGATTGCACTAAGAAATGCTCACTCCCTCCACATATGTTATGTTCTATGAAAGTATGATTTAATTCTAGCACCTTCCATTCATGTCATATTGCCATAAGCTCATCTATTGTCTAATTAAGCATTTTGATTATGATGCCTATGTATTGTTACATTACATCGTACATAATTAGTATATTCACATGTACTAATGCATATTATATGCCTACATGATGTCACCATGTAGGAATCGGAGTCCCACTTGAGCATCCTCCTCCACGTGGCTAGTACTACATCGCTCAAGCTTGTTGGTGAGTCCTCTATTCCAGGGACGTTACTTATGATCTCTTACTATATATTAAGACTTTCTATCTTCATGTATATATTGATTATGAGGGTGACCCTGATTGCTTTATCTTGGCCCCTGCTTGTATCTTATATAGTAGAGGTGTTGTTGGACATGTTATGTATCTACATTATGAGCATTGACTCCTTTTGACTCTTGATGTTGATGTTATGAAGTTGTCCCACAGTCCCATTTATCCAGATATTCCACTTTTTGTTATGTTTTGTTGCTTCCGTGTGACCAAGGGTGTGTAATGACATGCTAAGAGGCTTCCATGGGGTCCCTTCGAGTTCCCATGCGCCGTGTCACGACTAGGCCCTAGGCTTGGATCGTGACATCTTGAGACATCTATCCTAGATTTGTCCAACTTCTAATATTTTTTTTCTTTTTACATGAAAACTTACTTTTTCTATAAATGGCAGTCAATATACAAAAATTTAAAGATTGTGCCCAATATTTCTTTCTAAAAGAATCTATAGCCTAATATTACCTAAAAAGAATAGGGTCCTTTGAATTTGGAGCATCAGGCACTTCCCTATTAATCTCAAGAACTTTAATGTAATATTGCTAAAGTCCAAATTATCTTTAATAATATAATTGGATTATTGAAACACCTCATGAAATTACTAAAATGCCCCTAAACTTGGTCGTGCGCACAACGTATCTTCCCAAGCACCGATGGAAAATTCGAACTGGATTTGCGATCAGTGCGAAAAACTAAGTTGAAAAATGGTATCGACTCAGCTTTATCACGCAAAAATGCGAATTATAATTTTTAAAGAGGGCTTAAAAAAGTCAGGGTTCCGTGCCCCTTCTGCGATGCGGAGTGGAGAGGAGCTTTTTTACAAAAATTCTATGAAAATCAAAAATTCGCGAAAAAGTGTATTTTTACACTAGTGCACGTCGTGCACAAGTGCATGGGAAGGGCAATTTTTCTATTTTGATTCAGGAAGGGCAATTTCGTCCTTCCTGATATATTTTTACATCCCCCACACGGTTTTTGAAGTATAGTTCGTACAAAAAGGGTTTTTAAACTCAAAAATGTTATAAGTCTATCAATTTTACGTTAAGTTAGAGAGAAGAATAGGAGAATCAAGTAAGGGTTTCAAGAATCTTCCAAGTTATTAGAAAGATTTCCAGTCCTAGGTATGTAAAAGCTATCCAAAAGAATAGGATTGCTCTCCCATGTACCAATGTAGAGTTAAGATAGCAAATTCATGTCTAGAAGCTTTCATTGTGAATTCTTGAAGGTTCTTGAGAATTTACTTGAAGTTCTTTAATGACTACTTTAGCTTCTTGAATGATTGCTTCGATTCCTGTACGTACACTATCTTGAATTTATGTTTTCCAATCTTTAAACAACAATTCTATATCATGTACGGATGATCATCATGTTTAAAACTTACTGTATTTTCACCTTATTATATGATGGTGATTTGATCCTTAAATTTTTTTCTCTGCAATGACTTGAATAATGAACCTAGGGATTGTCTAGAGCCTTGAATGTGTGCGGATGATGTTTGACTGCGTCTAAGTCCTGAATTGAGTGTGGAGATGACTATGATAGCTAAAAATTATTGTTGATAGAGTCGAATGGGTATAATTCCCTTAGATTGGACAGAAAATCTTGCCCGTAGAGGTTGGGTGATGAGAGTTCTTGATGTATTGACAGACTTATGAGCATATTAAGTCCTGGTAGGAGTATGAGCACCGAAATAGCTAAGAATGTGTCCCACTCTGACCCATTAACTATGTGGCCAGCGAAGGAGAGGATTGGACAATGAAAGCGGATGTTTCCTTTGTCACAAAAGAGGACTTGACAGACATTTGGTTTCACTGACAGACTCATCCTTTACCCCAGTAAGGTACTAGATGGATGTGGCAACGACATCTTTTTGTTGTATCACTACTGGCTTATAGGTAGTAGTTGTCGATTATAGAAACTCCCAGATAGACTTCATGATGATAAAACTCCGATGTGATATGAAGACTTGATGTTTGATAGCTAGTGAGGTGATAGGGTCTTGTCTCTTATATTTGAGGTAAGGCTAAGTGATTGATGAGTGTTAATTATACTGTTTCCTTTTTCTTAGCCCATTTTTCATTCCACGTACTAACGCCCCTCTGGTGCTACATCCTTTTATGATACAGATACTATAGATTGAGGACTTCAGCAGCCAGAT
>JAPFFP010008373.1:0-17419 GCA_026153255.1 Solanum medicagineum
CCAACTTGCCAGTGGTCAAAGGACATTATTAGATAGTCTGAGGTTATTTCTAGACAGTTGACATAAGTAAAGGCCATTGCCAACCATGATCATAGTACATGGGTAGATATGTCCTCCGTGGGTTCCGATTGAGGCATATATTTTAACTAACTAGCACCCATATCATAAAGTGCTCTTGTGAACTCTACATCACTTATGGTACAAGGTATAGTGAAAGCACCTGGGTCTTCACGATTTTGAGCCAATGACTCAGTAGTGATAGCACTATAATGCAGAAGCTCCTTAGAAAGCTCTTGACACACAGTCCACTTCTTAGTAACCAAGTCTTTCATATACTTTGCATAACCCGGCATTTTCTCCAACGCTTCAATCAGAGGGATGTTGATGGAAAGTTGTTTAAGCATAGAGAGAAAGTGTTTGAACTTTACTTCCTCCTCCCTCTTCTTGAGTCGTTGAGGGAAAGGGGGAGGAGGTCTTGCGACGGTCATATATTTCTTTGGCTCTTCAACCACTTCACCTACCCTATCCTTGACACAATCTTCTTCTTCAACCACACCCTTATCCATAACTCTCTCCTTACGAACATCTTCTACCTCAATAGGCATAGGAGGATATATGGTGCTTTTGCCACCCCTAATAGTAACCACCATATATTACCCTTCATTCTTTGGATTTAGAACTGTGTTACTAGGCAATATACCCTTCTGAAGCTAATTCAACTAAGTTGATACTTGACCAAATTGTTGCTCAAGCTGTTTAAAAGCCACAAAATAAGACTCTAGGTTTTGATTAATGTTTGAAATATCGAATTTCATCCCGTTAGAGTTTCATCTTGTGTCTCGGCTTTCTTCAACAAACAATCGAACATCTTCTCAACTATAGAATTGCTTGTACAAGTGTCTGAATTATGTGGTGGCACATATAGACCATTTCGAAAACAATCTCTCCTACCCCTAATCTACTTCAGGACCCCTATTCCTCTCATAATCATGACTTCGGTTATCTCTATAAGCGCCATCTCTAGCATAGTTCCGACCTTGGTTTCACTGTCCTTAGTGCCAATTGTCCTGATTATACCCTTGGTAATTATTCCAAAAAACCCCGTCTGCTCGTTCACAAAGCAAGCATCCTTCTCATAATAAGGCTCATTGTACATGGGTGCACGTGGAGGTTGGTGAACTACTACATTCACTCTTTCCTGATTCTGCTTAACCACCACACCCATGCTAGTGCAAAGTTGAGCAAGTTGTTGCATAATCTCCTCATTGATTTTAGCTTGCTCAGAACCACTTTACAGCACATGAACTCCTCATAGAAGCTCTATCTTATTGTCCTTATGCATGATTAGTCTTGACCACTTGAACCATATGCTCTGCAATTCTTACAAATGGTTGATCTAGAAACATGCCCCCCATAACAATGTCGGCACAGGCTTGGCTATTCTCATCAAGGGCACGGTAAAAGATCTCCACCAAGGCATCATACAATCTTGTAATCAAGGACGCTTCTCAAACACTTAATAAACCACTCCTACGTAGTGCTAATTGAATCACCAAGAAGTTTCTCCAAGTTATTGATCTGATCCTTTAACTTGAGCTTCTTCGATCTACAGAAGTACCTTTCCAAAAAGACCTTCTGTAAATCAGCCCAAATAGTGATTGAACTCTATGGGAGCTCAGATAGCCATAACGTCACATTGCCTGTAAGAGATAATGAGAAGACACGGAGTCCCACAGCATCTATAGACAGATTATGTGTCCTCATCACACTCTTACAAACAAATGCAACATTGTGCAAGTGGCTATGTGTATCCTCTGATGGTAGGCCCATGAACAATCCATAATTTTGCACCATTTGAAGTAACCCACTAGAAATAGTGAACTTTGTGTCAACCAGTAGTAGTGGCAACATAATAGCCCCGGTCACATCCATAGCCATAGGGTTCAATCTATATTGATTCCACCGGCAAGAATTATCATTGAAATCCCTAGGCTGTGGAATATTCTCCAACAGAAGTGGGTTGTCATTCCAATCATCATCATTAACAATACATTCAAGGTTGCATTACCCGCGATGTTAGCATTTTCATGAGCCATTCTTCTTGTAATTCATTGGATCTCACGATTAATTAAGTTAAGGGATTTCCTTGACTCCTAGTATTGGGCGTACACTACCTAGTATATCCTACAAAGAAACAACACAAAACAAAAACAAAAGTAAAATACAAGAGAACTTAGGATTAACACTCGAATTACAATTACTAGTGAATTTAATCAAAGTATAGTCGTAATCCCCCGCAATATCACCATAATCTTTTGATCACGCCCAAGTTACACCTCTCTATTTTAGCATAAAGTGGTCGTTGTCAAATATAAAACTTAACCAAGGTTAGGGTAGAATCCCATAGAGAATACGGAGACTTTCCAAATTGATTCACTAAAAAATAATTCAAGTATTAAACAACTCAATTCCTCAAAAGGTGGGGAATTTAAAATGATTGATATGAAACTAAACTAGACGAACTAAAATGGGTGAAAATCAATAATGGAGAGCAACTTGGGTATTGTGTTTCCCATGATTCACTCACTCAATGTCCCCGAATAACCCGATTCTTGACTAAAGTATAGCATGCTAGACCGTAATTTAAATCCACCAAGCCCTTTCGTCAAAGATGAGAGGCGAATTTTACTATGTGGCCTGGCCCATCTCCATAGTGTGCATTACTAACCTTTACCCATAGTCTCAATCAACCTCCCCCTGGTCTAGTTCGGTTGATTAGATGAGGACGCATCATCGAATCATGTTAAATAATCTCTTTTCCTATTCATCACTACCTGGATCAGGAAGGTAACATCAAGTAAGTTCTAATGTTGGCCATCAGTAGAAAACATGTAATATGAAGAAAATTGATTAATACATGTAAATACCCATCCCAAGAATTGCAAATTATCTGACTCTATTTGATTAGATCTTCATGGTTCCCACAACCCCAAGTTGTGGGTTTAGCTACTCATGCTATGGGTAGATAAAGAAACTATAAATTGAAAAACATAATCAATAACTTACCCAAATAGATTGAAGAACAAGCAAACCCCTTTTGTATTGAGAAACACAAGGTTGAAAGATATAATAAATCCACAAGAGTATTCTCTTCTCCAATATTTAGTCTCCAAATGTAAAACACTAAAAAATCTCTAATGACATTCTCTACTCTATTTTATTATACTCCTTCACTAAAAATAACCTAATTATACTATTTATAGTATTAATAAACAAGTCCTAGAAAATAGAAAAATTGGTCGGTAAAACCTACAACACGCATTTACGACTCGTAACTGGGTTTACGAGTCATAATCAGAGTCTCTTATTTAGCTTCCTGAATTTTGGACTTCACTGCTATGGATCCACTTTACAAATTATAGTCTGATCTACCACTTGTATTGACTTCTCTTAGACTTCATCATCATCATCTAGTCCTTCTCTAGAAATATTCATGAAACCCCTCTATATGACTCGTAGAGTGATCTACAACTCATATAAATGTCTCATATAGCTGAACTTTAGACTTTCATTCTTCACTGGATTTACTCATGAAAGTCACCCTATGATTTGTAAAGGGTCTTGTAAGCCTTCAAAAACCAGAAAAGTGCACAATTTTCTCCAAAAGTCATACCAACCTACTTTCCTGCAAAAACAAATACAAAAATATATAAAAACCACAAATGTCTCATTGAGAACACACAAAATCCTAAATTGTAGGCATCAAATGTGTTGTATTTTGACAGCACATCAACATCCTCAACCTAAAATTATTGCTTGTCCTTAAGTGACAACTCAATCTATATAGATAATATAGCAATACATTGACCTCAACCCAATGGCATACATCATAATCAATTCAAACTCAAGTGCCCACACCAACTTTTCAAAACAAGATTAGGTAGCTATTTAGCAAACCAAAGCACATTGATGCATTTCACAACACAACCGTGACAAGCAAAGGAATATCAACAGTCCACAATCACTGAACAAGTCAAATGCTAACAATGTAATGCAAGTACCCTGACAGAAAGAAGTCCCATTTTAATACTCAATGATAATTTCAATTTTAGTCTTGGGACTAAGCAAGAACACTCACTCTCACAAAAGATGTTCATGCATGATGACTAATACCATAGGCTTACTCGTATACTCATGACTTAGACTTTCAGTACATGTAAGGCTCAAATATTTGGAACAAGGGATAAAATTTCATTTGGTTGGTTATTTTAGGCTAAAGTGGTTAAATTTAAAGAATAAAGGTCTAAGATCCCTTCCTAATCCACTTAATCTACAATCTAACTTAAAGTAATAGCGCAAGTTCTGAAATTGCACAAAAAGCACGAATCTTAGGAAAATAAGCTCACACTCACATGGTATTGCATATATTATCAACAAGAAACTCACAGATCATGCTTCATATCTCAATTGCCCTCACTTATCGGAACAAATATTGCCAAACACCCAAAAATGCAGATACTATTTAACTGCTAATCAAAATTTTTGGTGGGTACCAATTTCCAAAACAAATCAAAACAAACATCAAAACATGGTATATGTCATAAGGTTTAGTATTATATGCTATAAATATTATCTAAATATCCTAAACGTGTTGGTTCAACAGAAATTAAATATCCACGTTGAAAAAGAACACAGGCAAGAAAACCTCGGGATTAAAATTTAGGATAGTTATGGACAATAAGATACTCAAACATCACCGAGGCCCATAACTACCCATGCCCCATTAAAAGAGATGTGCATTGCCCTTAATGCACCAAATAAAGCAAAAATAAAACAAGTAGGTGTCAAAACAAATATAGCTCGGCCCCTAAGCGCCTGTCTCGGGCTGCATCTGGTCATCTCTAATCTGTGGAGTAGTATGCTCAGTAGCCGAACTCTATCTTAAGGGACCAATAACCCTCAACCTATCCTCCTCTTGAGCACGACTTATCTTAGCTTCGTTCCTTGACTCTCTCAAAGCACGCTCAAGATTGTGCTCCTCATCCTCATCAACTTGGAGACCATTAAATGTATATTCCTTACATCTAGTTCCGCATCTGTGCAAGGTCTCTTCCCGAGGGAAGTCTATGTAGGCTCCATTTGGTCAAATAAATCAAATAGTGACTCTGAAGGTGTAGTCTCTGGTAGTGTCATAGGCACCGCAAGCGTAGTTGTCTTGTTAGCCCTAAACTTCTCGATATCCTTTTGGACAGCTGACAAGTCTGAAGGTCGAGCCTCGGCTTGTCTCTTCTGAACCCGCTTCTCAAAGGCATCGATACGGGCATCTACCATAGAAACACACACTTGAACAGTAGATATGGTGAATGCCTAGCACCGCTCCTCTGAGTCTGCAACAGTCTGCCAGACCCATGGCTTAAGATGCTGAATGAGCTGAGACAACTGGGCCTCAGTATGTGATAATCGTTGTGCTATGGCCTGAATAGAGATAGCGAACACACAAACCATACCCGGTGTAGAAGTTTGTGATGTTATGGCCTCTGGTGTAGGACTAGCTATAGTAGGAGCCCTCTCAACATTGATTGACTCCGGTTGTTGGGTTCTCTCATCAGTAGTAGCAGAAATAGTACTAGTGGTGGCAATAATTGTATCCTCAGGTGGTTGCTCTAGAGCAAACCTCTCGGCCATAGGAGGAGGTTGTGCCCAATAAAGTGCCACTGGGTTCTCATCAGCGTTTATCAAGCTGGGCTCCAAAGTGTGTTGGGCTGCAACTAACTGCTCTTAATGATGCAATATCTCCACCTTTGACTCTACATAGAGTCTGTAGATCAAGATCAGAAATGGGATGGACCTGGCCCGCTTGAGCACTGACTCATGTATCTACTCTACTATGAGTCGAGCCCAATCAATGTCATAGCTAGCCAAGATGCTGGCAACCAATGCCGCTCTCTCTAATGTAAGTGTTATCCGCTAAAGTAGGCCGGATGTGAGATCTAAGAACCGCCCACCAAATTTAGCAAGGAAAGAGAGTGAAGCCTTCATTACAGGCTCAGTATGGATGGCGACCCAGGAAGGCTCTGGACCCTGCTCGGTAATGTAATCGGCCACCTATCTCAATAATAAAGTATTTTGTACCAATTCCTTTGAAATCAATGCAGTTCTAGCATGCCCCAATATATAGTCAAACTCAGTTGTCAATCTCGGGCCTCGATACTTGGGACCAAAGAGTACACAGCGGATCATCTCCTCTAAAATATCGAGTTGTCGCCCTCTCACTAGTACCTCTATCAATTTGGACTGTGTTAGAGGCTTCTTCCCCTTGGGAAGATCATGACCTAAATTGGGGCGTATCGTCTAAGCCTCTCCGTCAACCATGTGATCCCATATTGTGTCATCGTGTCCTTCAAACCTAGGACACGACTCAATCTATCATCAATAACCCTAGGCTCCTCATTTATCAAATGGGTGGGTTTCCCCGCTCCTTGGGCTGCATGCCCTTTAAAATGATAGCCTTCGTGCCCTCGATGTCCCACCGGTGAGCAATAGCATCTAGTTCTAAAGAAGATAATGGTACGACCAAGGATTCAGCATCTCCTTTATCCTGGGCGCCCTTCTCCAAACTTTTCTCTTCTCTAGAAAGAGTCATCTGGGGCAAGCTGCTCCCAGTCTCTTTAGTGCCTTCCTCGGTAGACTGGGAAGGACTATCGGCCTTAGACTGAGCTTATACAGCTCTGGCAGCTGCCGCTCGAATCTGTGGTGCCCCAGCCTCAAGATCTGGGCGAGCATCAATAATCTCCAATGACCTACTCAGCTAGGTTTGCTCATCACCCGCATGTTCGTCATCAGTAGGCTCATCAATGAGTTTCATTCTGAAAGCCTCAATTTTGCACATTTGCCTTTTGGGGCCATAGTATCTGAAATTTAATTGTAAAAAGAACCATTATTAGCCCCAACAAGCAAGAATTAAAATAAAAAATATCACTGGATCAGTTGCAAATAGGGTTTACGAAAGTCAGTTATGAGTTATAGTTAGAGCTATGAATCGTAAAATAGTCTCCTAAACCAAAGGTGCAAAAGATAATGGTCATTGGAACTTTATACGAGATCCATGTATGATTTGTAACTTGATTTACGAGTCGTAAATTGATTTCATATACAATTCCAGGGAGTAATTTGCAAAATAAGCCAGGGTCTATGAAACCTATCTACGACTTGTAAAAGGTATCGTCTGATGAATTCTTAGAAAATCAAGTCATTGGAACTTCCCACGATGAGCAATTACGACTCGTGGACTCATCTATGAGTCATAAAAGACTCTCGTGAACAAGAAATTATAGACACTTGATCTATCTCAGTTTATCATATGGACCCCAAAGACATTTCAAATATTATCCTACCAGCATCGAAGCAAGCATACAAAAAGTCACATGTTAAGCACATAACAACCCATATGCCAAATATAGTTTCAATAGATATTCACCCCATCGACAAGGATTTGACATGTAATAACCTAAGTTTCCAACAATTTGCATATGATTCACCTTAAGGCATGTCCCTATGATATCAAGTACTACTTCACAATCATAAACTATGCAACCTCACTTATTCATACATGATAAATGATTCCATGGCCATACAATCAACAATCAAAAGTCTATAACACCTCATTTGGACTTTAAGCAATTAATTTGATCAAAGGCATCCCTAGATTCACATATATAATTCACATATACCAAGAAATTCAACCTTGGAAATCAAACTCATCACCATCGTCACATCAAACAAATAAGAACAATGAAAATTTTAATACTAAAACTTAACCAAAAACTTATGATGATGAACTTGGAGAAGAAAGGGAAAGTGAATGATAAAACTCTAGGAGTAGCTGAAAGTTCTTGCCGAAAAATGGCTCACACTCGCCGGAAAGTTGGTCGGAAATGGAGAGAATAAAAAAATTGGGGAAATTTTCAGTAAATTAGGGTAAAAGTGGGGTCAAAATAATTTGAACTCCTTTTATACCATACTGGGTCAATGCATAAAACTACTGGGTTACAGTCTACGAAAACCCAATTACGAGTGATAGATAGATCTACGACTTGTAAGTGCTGGTCCTGTAGACCTCTCAACACTTAAAAAAAATTAAAATCTTACCTGAGTTCCACGAATCTCATTCACAACTCGCAGGTTTGTCTACAAGTCATAAAGTTGGCTCGTGGGTGGAGTGCATTTTATTCGCGCTCACAGGAAATCTATACAAGATGGCTTTACGAGTCGTAAGTCCGATACGACTTGTAAGCCCAGTTGTAGAAACTGTACCTGATGCAATTCTCAGCATAATATGCATCTTTAGTCTTTTACCTGCATACTCTTCATGAAATGCTCTTACACCCAATATGCAAAAAATCCAATGTTAAAAATAACAATCAAAACACAATCAAACAACTACCAAACAATCCAAAAATTGAAAATAAACTCAATAATAAGCTAAAACATCAAAAATCCTTAGGTTGCCTCCCAAGTAAATCTTGATTCATTATCGCAGCATGACTTAGACAAATTGGCTACCAAACTTCACTATCTTCCCAAACCTTACTTTTCAATTCATCAGGATGCTTCATAGACTAGCAAATATCGAAGACTACTTCTTCATCATTCACCCTAAATCTGTGTAGAATGGAGTCCATATCTACTAGAGCTCGTCCCGTGGCCAGAAATGGTCTCCCAAAGATAATAGAGACTTCAAACGCAACTTCACAATCAATAACAAAAAACTCTACAGAGAATATGAATTTGTCCACTTTTACCAACATATCATAGAGTATCCCAACAGGTTTCTTCACTATTCTATCCACCATTAACAACCACATCTTAGTTGGAGTAGGGGTACCCAAACAAAGCTTGTTGAAGTCAAGAAGAGGCATGAAATTGATACTAGCACCCAAATCACAAAGTGCTTTTGCGAACTTTACATCACCTATGGTACAAGGTATAGTGGAAGCACCTTGGTCTTCACGCTTTTGAGCCAATGACTCAGTAGTGACAGCAATGCAATGCTAAAGCCCCTTATAAAGATCTTGACTCATAGTCCACTTCTTAGTAACAAAGTCTTTTATATACTTTGCATCACCCGACATCTTCTCCAATGCTTCAATTAGATGGATGTTGATGGATAGTTGTTTAAGAAGAGAGAAAGTGTTTGAACTTGCCTTCCTCCTCCCTCTTCTTGATTCTTTGAGGGAAAAGAGGAGGAGGTCTTGTGATGGTCTTATATTTCTTCGGCTATTCAACCACTTCACCTACCCCATCCTTGACACAATCTTCTCTTTCAACCACACCCTTATCTATTACTATCTCCTCACGAACATCTTCTATCTCAATCGGCATAGGAGGATCAATGGTGCTTTTACCATCCCTAGTAGTAACCCCCATATATTGCCCTTCATTCTTTGGATTTTGAACTGTGTTACTAGGCAATTTACATTTTTGGCAATTATTCAGCTGAGTTGATACTTGACCAAATTGTTACTCAAGTTGTTTAATAGCCACAGAATGAGACTTTATCTTTTGATTAATTCTTGAAATATCGGATTCCATGCCCCTTAGAGTTTCATCTTATGTCTTAGCCTTCTTCAACAAATGATCGAACATATCCTCAATTCTAGAATTGCTTGTATCGGTGTCTCGGTTATGTGTTGGCACATATGGACCATTTCTGAAACTATCTCTTCTACCCCAATCTGCTTCAGGACCCCTATTCCTGTCATAATAACCACTTCAATTGTTTCTATAAGATCCATCTCTAGCGTAGTTCCGACCTTGGTTTCCCTGACCTTGACGCCAATAGTCCTAATTGGACCCTTCGGCATTGGTCCAAAAGCCCCACGTCTACTCATTCACAAAGCAAGCCTCCTCCTCAAGATAAGGCTCATCGTACATAGGTGCACATGGAGGTTAGTGAACTACCGCATTCACTTTTTCCTGATTCTGCTTAATTACCACATCCTTGATAGTGCAAATTTGAGCAAGTTGTTACATAATCTTCTCATTGATTTTAGCTTGCTCAGAACCAACATTAACAACACATAAACTCCTTATAGATGCTCTATCCCATTTTCCCCATGCATGATTAGTCTTGACCACTTGTTCCATACACTCAGCAATTCTTGCAAATAGTTGATGTAGAGACATGCCCCCATAATACTATCGACACAGGTTAGGCTATCCTTATTAAGGGCACGATAAAAGATCTCGACCAAGGCATCATCAACTATCTTGTGTTCAGGGACGCTTCTCAAGCACTTAGAAAACCATCCCACATTGTGCTGATTGAATCACTAGAAAGTTGCTCCAAGATATTGATATGATCCTTTAACTTGAGATTCTTCGATCTAGGGAAGTACCTTTCCAAAAGGGCCTTCTACAAATCTTCCCAACTAGTGATTGAACTATGCAGGAGCTCAGATAGCCATAACGCTGCATTACCCATAAGCGATAATGGGAAGACACGGAGTCCACAATGTCCATAGAAAAATTATGTGTCCTCCATCACACTCTAACAAACTAAATCAACATTGTGTAAGTAGTTGTGTGGACCCGTGATTGTAGGCTCGCGAACAATCCATGATTTTGCAGCATTTCAAGTGACCCACTAGAACTAGTGAACTTTGTGTCAACCAGTAGTGGTGGCAAAACAATAGCCCCAGCCACATCCATAGCCATAGGGTTCAATCCTATTGATTCTATTGGTAAGCAATGTCATTAAAATCCCTAGGTTGTGGAATATTCTCCAAATGAGGTGGGTTGTCATTCCTATCATCATTATTAACGTTCCAATTCAAGGCTGCATCACTCGCGCTGTTAGTATTTTCATGGGCCATTCTTCTTTTAATTCATTGAATCTTAGGATCAATTGGAGCTAAGGGATTTCCTTGACTCCTAATGTTGGGCATACACTACCTAGTATACCGTGCAAAGAAACAACAAAAATCAAAGAAAACAGTAACATTTAAGGAAACTAAGGATTAACACTTGAATTACAATTACTAGTGAATTTAATCAAAGTCTAGTCGTATTCCCCAGCAACAGTGCCATAATCTTTGATCACGCTTAATTTACACCTCTCTTTTGGAGGATAAAGCAATTGTTGTCAAATATAAAACCTAACCACGGTTAGGGTCGAATCCCACAGAGAATCTGAAGACTTTTCAAATTGATTCACTAATAAACAGTTCAAGTATTAAACAACTCAATTCCCCGAAATGATTTATATGAAATTAAACTAAACTAGCTAAAATGAGAGACAATCAATAACGGAGATCAACTTGGGTACTGTGTCCCCCATGATTCACTAACTCAATATCCCCGGATAACCCAATTCTCGACTAGAGTATAGTATGAAGGACGGTAGCTTAAGTTCACTAAGCCCTTTGGTCAAAGGTAAGAGGCGAATTTCACCATGTGACTTGGCCCATCTCCATAGTATGCATTACTAACCATTACCCATAGTCTCAGTCAACCTCCCCTTGGTCTAGTTCGATTGATTAGATGAGAACACATCATCGAATCCTATCAACCAATCTCTTTTGCTATTCATTACCACCTGGATCGAGAATGTAGCACTAGGCAAGTTCTAGTGTTGGCTACCACTAGAAAATATGAAATACGAAGAGAATTGATTAATACATGTAAAAACCTATTCCAAGAATTGCAATTTATCTGGGTCTATTTGATTGTATCTTCATGGTTCCATAACCCCAAGATGTGGGTTTAGCTACTCATGCTATGGGTAGATAAAGAAACTATGAATTGAGAAAATATAATTAATCACTTACTTAAATAGATTGAAGAACAAGCAAACCCAATTTGTATTGAGAATCACAAGGTTAAATGAAACAATGAATCCACAAGTGTATTCTCTTCTCCAATATTTAGTCTCCAAATGTAAAACCCTAACAAATCTCTAATGAAGTTCTATACTCTATTATGTGGTACTTTGTCACTATAAATAACCTAATCCCACTATTTATAGTATTTACAATTAAGTCCTAAAAAATAAAAAAAATTGGCCGGCGAACCCTATGACATGCAGTTATGACTCGTAACTAGGTTTATGAGTCGTAATGTGGGTCTCATGTTCAGCTTCTTGAATCTTAGACTTCACTGCTATGGATCAACTTTTTTAGTCGTAGTCTGATCTACAACTCATATTGCCTTCTCGTAGACGTCATATCATTTTTTGGTCCTTATCTGGAAATCTTCATGAAATCCCCCTATACGACTCGTAAAATGATCTATGACTCGTATAAGGGTCTCGTATAGCTGAAATACAGACTTTCATTCTTCACTAAAAATCCTCACGAAATCCACTATACGACTCTAGATTGCTCTATACTCATAGAGGGTCTCGTAAGCCTTCAAAAATCAGAAAATTCTGCAATTTTCTCCAAAAGTCATGTCAACCTACTTTCCTGCAAAAACAAACATAAAAACATAGAAAACCCACAAATGTCGCATTGAAAACATACAAAATTCCAAGCTTTAGGCAATAAATATGTTGAATTTTGACAGCACATCAAGCCCGACTATGAGCCATAAATTATTATACGGTTCGTAAAGTACCTCGTAGAGCCTACCGAACCAGTTGTCCTAATTTGTTTTGGCTTTATATTTTAAACACTATAAATTAGTTTTTTAGAATATTTTTCAGAGAGGATGAAGGGAGAACAAAAAAGAAACATTAAAGAGTTTGAGAAATGCTTGTAAATTTTAATTTTCATCTTCTAATTTCAATCTTGTGATTCTCATTGAAGAGTTTGATTTTTCTTGTGCTTAATTCTCTTTTGTAAGTGCTCCATTATGTTATTCAAATTCATTAGTCTTGAATTTACAATAATCATGAGTAGCTAAATCCATATCTAGGGTTGTGGAGACCATGAATAACTAACAAGGTAAAACCGGATAATTCATAATTTGTAAAAAGTGTGCATGTATGTACTAATTAATTCTCTTTGTTTTGAATACTTTCTAATAGTGGCCAATATTAGAATCCACTTAGTGTTACTGGTTGGATCAAGGTAGTAATGAATAGGAAGAGAGATTAATTAATAGGATTCGATCGATGTTTCTCGTTTAATCAATCGAACTAGGCCAAGGGGAGGTTGTACTAGGACAATAGATAAGAGTTAGTAATATCACACTGTGGGATGGACCAAATCACATACAAAAATTTGCCTCTCACCTGGACTAAAGGTTTTGGTGAACTTAATTTACCGTACTGCATCCTACACACTAGAAAAGAATTTGATTATTCGGTAATACTGAGTTAGGAAATCATGGGAAACACAATATCCTAGTTTCTCTTCATATTAGTTTAACACTTGCCTTAGCTTAGAATTACTTTGCCTAGTTATTATAACCCTCCTCCCCCTTCCTTGGGGAGAAAAGTTGGTTAATAAACCTGAATTACAATTGAATTCTTCTAAGTCTACCATATTCTCTGTGGGATTCAACCCTAACGTTTGTTAGATTATATATCTTGACAATGACCGCTTTAGTCTCAAAAGGAGGTGTAGCTTAGGCGATATCACATATGTTAGTTTTTGTGTGAAAAATGATACCGATCAAAATTTTGTTAGGTAGTCTTGCCAACAACTATGTGGTAGTGATGATTGATAGTGCTTGTTTTGATAAGTGAGGTTTGATAATGATGAAAGGTATGATCTGGGAGTCTATGTTGATAGTGTCATCAGTGCCATATGTGTGTGAGCTTTCCTTGCTTAACTCTTATATTGTGTTTCACTCTAGAACCTGCCCTGTTACTCTGACTTAGACTGTAGGTTAGTGGGTTAGGAAAGGATCTTAGTTCATTATTCATACTAATTACGTAGCCTAAATGACCAACCAAATGTGTAATTTATCCCATGATACCAATGTTTGAGCCTTGCATACATCTTTTTCTTTGTAAAAATCTAAGTAACCTAGCCCCGTCAAATGTGAAATCTTGAAATTTGCCTGGTCCTTCCATGAATATTGTGCACCTTGATGGAGGCAAAAATCTTAACTTGAGGGTGGCTACCAGAAGTGACCCTGGTTCATAGTTTGGATATTATGCACCTCGACTGAGGCCAAAAGCCTACGTTGAGGGTGGTTGGTGTAATGGTAATCACACAAAATAGGGTGGAAGATAATGATATAGGGAAATGGGAAAAATGTGCTATAGGTGCAAGAAAAATGAATAGATGATTAAAGAATGATAAAAAGAAAAAGAATGAGAAAATAGAAGGCAATGAGCTAAAAATAAGAGTAAGGTACCCATAAAAGTTTGAAATAGGAGAAAGAGAGAATGAGTTGAAAAATGATAGTGTTGATAGGGAAAAAGTGTAGAATAACGCAGTGCCAAGGAGGGTCATTAGTCACTATGTTCTCAAAACATAACAAAGCCCCCAAAGCCTATGTTATAAGCCAAGAAAATCCTATAGTGATCCTAGTCCAAGTAGTCGAAGGTCATAGTTACGAGTATAGGGGAAAGCATATGGTATTGAGTATGATATTTGAATATCTTTTATGAGTATGAGAAATTTTATTTAGTACCAAACATTGAATCTGAAAATACTATCATTAATGGGATATGGGACTTCTTTTTGTAAGGGCACTTGCATTACATTAGTGATTTTATGCTATTTCAATAGTTTGTTTCTTATATGTGGTTACCTTGCTTGTGATAGTTGCACTGTCACATGTATTGATCTGCATTGGCTTGTTTGATAGCTACCTGATATGCATTGATAAGTGATGTGGGTATTTGTGTTTGATTTGGAGGTGATGTGTGTCATTAGACCGAAGTCTCTGTTTTGCTATACTGATTATGTAGATTGAGTTCATTGCTTGAGGACAAGCAACAATTTTAAGTTGAGGGTGTTGATCTGCTATTAATACCACACTTTTGATGCTTAAATCTTGAAATTTTGTGTGTTCTCAAAGTGATGTTAGTGGGTTTGATGTGTTTTTATGTTTATTTTTCAGGATTACAGGATTTGGCATGATTTTAGGCTAAGCGTTATAGTTGCTGCATTTTTGGTGAAGTACAAAACACACTACGGGTCGTGGAATTTTCCATGAACCGTAGAGTGATTTCGTTGTTGAGATCCAGTAGAGGGCCTATTTTCTAAAGTTGAATTCACAAACTGTCAGACGGGCCATGGAATTTTGTATGAGTCATGGATGAGGTTTCGTGCCTTGAGGATTGGATTTTGGAATTTTCTAAAAAGTTGTCAGACGAAACCCTATACGGGTCGTTAAGTATGAATGCAACCCATATTAAGGTCTCATGGAAGTGCAGCCCAATTTTGAAGATTGAAGATTATGAAGCCTAGGTACGGGCCATAGAACTTAGTACGTCCCATAACCCTGCTCGTATTGCCTACCGAATCCAGTTTTCTTTTTTTTCTTTGGACTTGTATTTCACTTATTATAAATAGGTTTTTTAGTTTATTTTAGACAGAGAATGACCAGGAACGACAAAAATAGTGCATAGAGGCACACGAGACACTTGGAATACAATTTTGTGATTTCTAGTGAAGAGTTTGGGATTGTTGTTCTTAAATTCAACTTTATAAGTGCTCAATTATGTTATTTCATATCATGATTCTTGCATATACAATGATCATGCATAACTAAATCTACAATTAGAGTTGTGTGAACTATGAAGAACTAACAAGGTAAAATTAGTTAATTCAGAATTCTTGGAAAGTGTGCATGCAGGTATTAATTAATTCTCTTTATTTTGATTATTTTTTAATGGTGGCCAATGTTAGTACTCGCCTAATTATTTTTGACTAGATCAAGTTAGTAATGAACGAAAAAAGAGATTAAGTAATAGGATTTGATTGATTTTTTCTCGTCTAAACAACCAAATTAGATCAAGGGGAGGTTGTGCTGGGACAATAGGTAATGGTTAGTAATATCACACTGTGGGGATGGGTTAAATCACGTAGTGAAATTTTCCTCTCATGTAGATCAAAGAGTTTGGTAAACTCAACTTACCAATCTGCATGCAACACATTAGAAAAGATTATGATTATCTGTTAATTCCAAGTTAGAAAATCATGGGGAACACAATACCCTAATTACTTCTATCACTGGTGTCACAACACAGTTGTTCTAGTTTTAGTTTACTTTCTACAAACTACAACCCCCCCTCCCACAGGAGATAAGTAGGTTAATTCACTCGACTTGCTTGCAATTATTCCGAGTCTATCATAGTCCCTGTGAGATTCGACCCTAACCTTGGTTAGGTTATATATATTGACAACGACATCTTTAACCTTTAAAAAGGAGGTGTATCTTGGGCAACACCAGGGGCCATCACATGATATTTGTGTCTTTATAAGTGAAAATGTTAGTGTGTTCTAGAAATTGTGAGATGGAAATCATGATATAGGAGAATTTTGAAAAATGCTTCATACAATTAACATATTCTAGGAAATTTCTTTTAATAATAATACTTATATTTGACTAGGTTTTCTCTTTTTCTTTTTGCCTTTTCCCTCATGTATTTTAAATGTTTTTATTTTTCTCTCTTGGGATATCACATGTGATTTGTTAAATATCTTTTTGTTTTTCTCCCTTGGAACATCTTATTTTTGTCTTGCAAATGAAAATATTAGTGTTTTCTAGAAATTGTAAGATAGAAATCATGACATGGGAGAGTTTTGAAAAATACTTCACACAGTTGACATGTTTTAGGACTTTTCTTAAAAAAAATAATATTTATGTTTGATTGAGTTTTCTCTTTCTCCTTACTATCGAATAATATTTAAGCTCTATATTGGATAACTAAGTTTATATGATAGAATATTGTTGATCTTTCTGTACTGATGAATGTGGATATGGTCCTAACATTTTTTATTTGTCCAAACTTATAAAGACAATAAAAAATAATTGCATCTCACTGGAAATGCATTGGACATGTATGCAGAAACACATATTCTTGTAAAATAGTGATGATGTACTGGACATTTTTTTAAGAATAATGTTTACATTTGACTAGGTTTTATGGACGTTTCATAATTAAATTGACTATCTTGGGATTCACAAAAAAATTTTTTACTTAGGGTATTCCAAAACATGTCAAGTCTTTAGTGAAAGATCTTGTTATATATATTTATGAAGTATTCATAACAGTATGCCTAAGTATGCAAGTCTACTGAAAATTAACCCAGAAAAAGAATCCAAATTCATTCTTTGATTTCTAGTTTTTCCTCTTTGAAAACCAAGAACAATTAAAGATGCTAATGAATCCCGATTAGCCTTCAGAAATTTTTTGCAAGATTTTACTATTTATAGAAACTTTCATGAATAAAATAGAAAGTTTGTCAAAAATTTTTTGTTCTTTCTTTTCTTTTGGGGGTGGGGGTGGGAGAGG
>JAPFFP010008383.1:0-17418 GCA_026153255.1 Solanum medicagineum
GATCCAAAAACTTCCACTAATCACCAAAACCAAGTAGGTACAACAAGTTCTCCTCTCTAGTAAACACTAGAGGCAAAAATACAATCATCAACAAATAATCTTGGCAAGACAACAATTACCAATTTCACCAAAAATGGAAGAAAAAGTACCAAAAATGTAGTCTGAAAATGCAGTCAGAAAAATGACCTTCCGAGCGTCAAAACGAAAAACTGTTTGGTGTACTTGAAGAGGAGAATGTCAGGAACAGCATACTAAAATTTGAGGACGAACGGACTTCGTTTGGCCTTCGATTCGGAAGAAAATCAAACTGCTACAAGGTGGAAGAAAATGCAAATTTTTCTCTGCTACTTTTCTGGTTTTGCTATTTTTTTGCTAACTTCTCTCAGTTTCTGATTGTTGCTGCCCTTTTGTTAACCACACCAAAAGAGTGAATTGGGCCAAGATTTAAATAACAATATATGTGGGCTTAATTCTTGTCCAATTTAAAGAGCCCAAATTAATTGGGCTATCCCTCCATTTAGGAGGGATATTTCCTAACACTCTTAAAGTTTATTTCTTGTTGCTATGTATTTACTTTGTGCATGCATTTAATGTCCTATGTTATATGATTCTGTTCATGGGCGGAAGATAGCCAGGAAACATTCTATATTAGATTCCTGTATTTTGCCTAATTGGCTTACTAATTTTTGTTAGGACACTCAATTCTTGATTAATGTGATTCTTCCTTCCCTGCTAATTATCATTTTTGCCTTAATTGCATTCTTATTTTCTGCTAATTAAGCACCCCAAATCTTGTGATTTCTATAAATATTTGATTGGGCGTCTTGATTTCTCAATTTCCTTAATTAGTTTGAGAAAGAGAAGATTTTTAGTCTTGAATTAGCCTGCAGGTAAATAGTCTTTTTTTTTTTTGTTATGAAATTTCCTTTCTAATAATATTGATTTAATTAGCACCCTTAAATAATTTTTCTGTGATAACTAAATCTTGTGTTCTGCTTTATTTTTCGAATTCTATGTTATTTTAATATATATTTGTTATTATTATGTATTTTAACCCTTATTTTTGGTAAACTTTTGATTGATTTTACGCCTCTAATTATGATAATTAGGATATTTGCTTTGATTTTCTTTCCTTGCTGAAGGCTTCCTTTTCAAATATAAATAAAGCCCTTTGTTCATTCTAAAGGGAAGAACAGAGACAGAGCGACTTCATACACTCTACACTTTGACACACTGTACTTCTCATTTCTAGACACGGTTCTCGGAAAGATAAACACAATTCACACAACAGAAATTCATACGAGATGCGAACAACTCACACGGTGACTCTATACAATTCTCAAGATCCTCCGATTATTGCATTTTTGTTATTATTATTATTATTTTGAACTGGTTAGTGATTTTTTTTATGTTATTATTCTTTTCCACGTACTACTCCTTTTGTGTTTTGTCTAGCAGGAGGTTGAATTGAGGAGTTGCCTTGGGACGGGGATGATTTGGAGGATGATTCAGAAGATTTTATTCCCTGTATTGTATTTTATTTATTGTAACAGTGTAATAATGATATAATAGTGAAAATTGGGGACTAGTTTAAAGGGGGAGAGTGAACTAATCTACTACTTTGTTTATTTTTTCTTGCTCTATGATGATCTGTGTGTGAGAGCAAAACATGCTTATATGATTTAATTGCTATTACGCTTAGTGTAAGTTCATTTAATCATGGTTTAAATAATTCCCTTTCTCAAAATGTTTGTTCTAAATAAAAAAAAGGGTCTAAAATAAGTTTATTAAGCATGACAATGTTTATCAACGTAGGAATTTTCTTGAACTGTAGTAATAATAATTTGCCTATCGTTGTGTGTTTTTTCTTCTTGGTTTAGTATCTATCTAATTGGTTAGCTTATCAAATCAATTGCTTAATTATCATGTCTTTAAAAATTATTAAATGACTTTCAACATATTGAGTCAATCATGATTATAGTCAAAAAGATTTTTTCTCGGAAGTCATGCTGTAGGATTTAATAGAGTTTCATGCATTTTGAATTGTGTCATATTTAGATTTAATAATTTTTTATTTTAAATTGTTTTTAAGAAAGGAGAAGTTGTCTATGCTTGTGGTAAAATTTAGAGTGTATATATAAGTAGGAACTATTGTTCAATATATTTTTCAAATATTATTGATAAATAATTTTTAATGTTTAATATATACTTGATTATAATGAATTTTTAACTTAGACTTTAAACTTAGTTTTAGAATAGTGTCCTAATGCATCCAAACATTAGGTGGCGACTCTTCAATTTTCAAAATCCCAAAAAGAGTTGTTCGCCATGACATCGTTCAAGTTTTCGTCTTTTCGCGAGGAAAAATGGGGGGGTGCTACAGTGAGAGTAGTAGTAGAGATTGCTGTTGAAAGAGGACAAGGGTATGTCCAGATGAAAATGCTCCTACCCGTGGTTGAACTACAAGATGAGACAAGTAGCCCCTTGAGGACCATAACGACCCCTATTAAAGAGTTATGATCTAGACTTCCCTTATCGCGTTTATCTTAGCTCCCCCTTTTGATTATTCACCTTTTTTTTAAATGCAGGTGAATAAAAGGACAACTTCTACCTCTTGTTATGAGGTCAAAGATACTTTGAAGTCTAATGCACGTGACCATCGAATGGCCGCTATATCCGTATTTGATGAGAAGAGAGTTGTCCTAGATGCTGAAAAGAATTTCATCCCTTCTCTTTGGACCATTATTCGGGAGAAACTTTCTAAATGTGATGTAGATTTTGCTTCCTCTCTTAAAGGCAAAATCCAACTAATTATCAAGGAGATGAAATGGAAAGATATGGATATCTCGCCTTTGATAAAATTATTAGACTCTTTCTTTAGGTTTGCTACCTCGTATGACCAAACAAGATCAACCCTTCATGATATGGATGTAGAGACCGCAAGAAAAGAGTTGTTCCTAGCGGCGGGAGAACGTCTTTCAAATGTCATGCTTGAGGAGTATGACAAGGTTAGAGTGATGTCCTCTCTCCAACAATCACTTGGGAACACGAGGAGGAAGATAAGAGAGTTATGCAAAAAGGCACAAGCTTTGGAAGCCAATTTAGCAACTGCCAAGGATGAGTCGAAGAGGCCAAGCTAGCTACTGCACTTGAAGATAAGGAATTCGATGCATATTCTCTAACATAGATTTGTCCAATGGTTTGGAACAAAAGAAGGAGTATCTATAGGCTTTGCATCAAGAGCTGATTAACGATAATTTATGCTTAGATTAGATTTATTTCCCCCCTTTTTTAATCTTCTATTGCTTATTTTATTTTCTTTAGAGTTAGATGATATGTTAGACAATTTATGCTATTGATATTTTTCCTTGTCTTACATTATGCATCTTTATGACCTTTTTTCTTTTATTGCATTCTCCCTCTTGAATTTGCTTTGGTTGCAATCTTTAACAATCTAAACTTGACCCATAACTTATAGGCCAATAAGAATAACATAAGCTCTACGTGCAAACACTGCGAATATCAATGATTCAACTTATAAAATAAGTCTTAAGAACTTCCAAAGCTTGAACATTTTAACTTTTAAACTTGATGACTTTCTTTTGTTAGTTTGAAGGCATTTAGCAATCTAAAACTTCCACTTGAAGGCTTCAACTTTCAACTTTGCAAAAAATTTCAAGACTCTGATTTTGTCCACATGCTTGATTTGGGGTAACCCCACAGGTTTGGGGGATTTAAACACCTCAACTCCATACTTGGAGGATTTCAACTTATAGTCTTGGAAGATTTGAAGACTTCAAGTTGCATATTTGGAGGATTTGAAGACTTTCAAGTATATCGTTAGTGAAACCCATATGTGATAAGGGTTTGCCCTCATGGAGTCACCACCATTTGGTATGAGTCCAAAGCTTGATGAAAGGTTCTTACAGCTTTAACACTAATGTCAGAGATCAAGTAGGGGACATATGATTTTTTGACACTCATGCAACTGAACTTAGAATATAATTCAAAGCGCCTACATACCTCAATGAAGAGTATCAAGTCACAACGTAGTTTTAGGAGAGTGAGTTTTTTTTAGGGTACCGTACACAGTTTATACTCTTGCAAGCCAGAAGTAACATGCAGTTTATGCTCGTACGTCACAGAGCGCCATCTCACTTCAAGGGTAGTACCTCTTGAGGAATTTTGCATTTATGGGACTAATCCTTACGCCATCCGCATCGACAAGTTTGTAAGCACCATTTGAATATGCTTCTTGTACTGCATATGGTCCATCCCACTTCGAGGTGAATTTGCCCCCAGACTTATGTGAAGTGATAATGGGTCTCCTTACTGCGAGGACTTGGTCTCCAACTTGAAAGCACCTCAGGCAAACCTTTTTGTTGAAAGCACGAGATAGACGAGCTTGATAGCATTCAAGATTTTGTCGAGCTTTAAGCCTCTTTTCATCTAGCACTTCTTACTCTGAGAGACGTAGTCGAGAATTCTCTTCTTCGGTAAGTCTCTCTTGAATAGCAAGTCTCAAGGAAGGTATTTTTCGCTCAAGTGGCAGACTGCTTCAACTCCAAAAGCAAGTGAATATTGGGTTGCTTGAGTTGGTGTGCAATATGTTGTCCTATATGCCCATAAAGCTTCTTCAATTCTTTCATGCCAGTCTCGTTTGGACTTAGAGACTACTTTTTTCAGGAGATTTCATAGTCTTATTGAACATTTCAGCAAGAGCATTGGCGGCAGCATGATACATAGAGGATTCGCGCTGCTTGAAGCCGAAAAGATCACAAATCTTATTCATCAATTTGTTATCAAATGGCTTGCCATTGTCGGTTATTATGTATCGAGGAATACCAAATCGGTATATGATATTCGCTCAAATAAAACTTGTAACATTCTCCTTCTTTACTTCCTTGAGAACGATAGCTTTAACCCATTTTGAGAAGTAATCTATTGCAGCCAAGATATATAGGTGCCCACCAGAAGATTTTGGCAGTGGTCCGACAACATCCAATCCCCAAGCATCAAACGGCCAGGATGCAATAGTCGGGTGTAAAAATTCAGGCGATTGATGTATGAACTTTGCATGGAATTGACAAGCTTTGCACCTTCGAGCATAATCCAAGCAATCTTTTACCATGGTTGGCCAATAATACCCCATCCTTTTTATGTGAAAGTGGAGTTTTGGTCCAGATTGGTGCAATCCACATACTCCTGAATACGCTTCTTGTAGAGCTTGACTTGCATCTTCGTCTCCCAAACATCGAAGAAGTACCCACACGAATGATCTTCTATATAGTGTGTCCTTATAGTAAAGGATCGAGGTGCACAACATGCTCAAGCTTATTCTCCATATCTTCACCTTCATCTAGTGGTGGTACTACCCATTTTTGGCAGATAATAACTTGTGTTTGATCAAGGAGAGTTAGAGTTGAAGCTATAGTAGCTAAGGCATCTGTTGTTTCTTTTTCCTTTCTCGGCACATGTTGGAGGGTTACATCTCCAAGCCATCCTATTAACTTTTGAGCATAACAGTGATAGGGGCACAGTTCTGGCTTCCTGACCTCATAGGTTCCAAAAAGCTATTTAATCACTAACTGAGAGTCACCAAAGACTTGCAGTTGTAATTGTTTCATGTCGACCGCCATTTCAAGACAAAGTATCAATGCCTGATATTCTGCGACATTATTAGAGCAATGTTGTTTCAATAGGAAGGAGAATGCTAGGACCTCTCTTTGTGAAGTGACAAACACCACTCCAATGCCAGCTCCGCCATAATGTGCAGCCCCATTAAGGTACTTCTTCCAAGGAGGTTGTATTTCAATAAGCATCGCATCTTCATCAAGGAGCTTATCAATTAGCTCCCAATTGTCTGGTATCAGATGGTCTTCCAAGAAGTTTGATAATGCTTATCCCTTTAAAGCTTTTTGAAGGACGTACACGATCTCAAACTATTGGAATTGGAGATACCACCTTGCCAGTCGATCGTTGAGGACTGGTTTTGACATGACAAATTTGATGGGATTTGCTTTAGATATCAAACGAATAACGTGAGCTTGAAAATAGTGCTTCATCTTTTGAATTGAGAAGACTAGGGCCAAACACAACTTTTCAATTGGTGAATAATTCATCTCATTTGGCGTCATCATTCTGCTTAAGTAATAGAGGGAATTTTCTTTGCTGTCACTATTCTCTTGAGCTAATAGGGCTCCAACAGACCTTTCTTGTGCCGCAATGTAGAGTATCAATGGCTTTCCAGGTATAGGGGTTGCTGGAACTAGAGGGTTTGCCAGATATGCTTTGATATTTTCAAAAGTTTCGCAACATGTTTGGTCCCGCTTAAAAGGAACACCTTTTTCATAAGATGACTAAATGGTTGGCATCTTCCAGCTAGATACGAGATTAACCTTCTCAGGTAAGCTAACTTTCCTTGAAGGCTTTTTCTACTCATAAATGTCTCTAGGCTGGGGCATCTTCAGGATGGCATCCACTTTAGCTTGATCAATCTCAATCCCTTGATGTCGCACAATAAAGCCAAGAAACTTGCTAAAAGTAACCCCAAAGGCACATTTCAATATGCTCATCCTTAGCTGATATCTTCGGATCAACTCAAACACCATTCTTAAGTCATTCAAATGGTTGCCCCTCTTTCTCGACTTCACTACCAAGTCATCAACATATCATTCGACATTATCGTGGAGTAAGTAAAGTCATCAAATATATTCGGCATAGCCCTTTGATATGTGGCACCAACATTTTTTAGACTAAAAGGCATCACTTTGTAGAGATAGATACTTTTAGGGGTGCGAAATGCAATAAGTTCTTCATCCTTCAGAGACATGCGGATTTGGTTATAACCAGAAGAACCATCCATGAATGACATTTCCTCATAACCAGTTGTAGCATCAATCATTATCTCTAGAATAGGCAATGGGAACTCATCTTTAGGGCATGCATTATTGAGATCTCTAAAGTCAACACAAACTCGAATTTGGCCATTCTTCTTTCTCACAGGAACAATGCTTGAAATCCACATGGGGGTTTTAACTTCACAAATGACGCCTGCCTTAATGAGCTTCTTAACTTCATTATTGATCAATGGGACCAACTCTGGCCTAAAACATCTTTGGTCCTGCTTCACAGGACGAGCACTATTCTTGATGGCCAATTGGTGGACCACTATTTTAGGGATTAAGCTAGGCATTTCCTTGTAACTCCAAGCGAAGACATCCTTATACTCTTTGAGTAGATACATATAAGTGTTTTCTTCCTCAACTTGTAGAAAAGCACTTAAGTAAGTTGGCCTTGGCTCTTTATTAGTGCCAAGGTTAACTTCCTTTAAAGGATCAATCGTGCCTTTCACTCCTTCTTCCAGTTCTGGTGGAGCATCTTCAGCATCTTCTTCCTCTTGTGGATCATTCTCACTAACAGATATATGCTAACACCGAGCTATGTATTCTAATCCTCCATCAACCTTTACTTGAGATAAGGCATCGAGCTCCCTCAAAGCTACAATTTGATATAAGGAGCCCATACTTTCTTCATCTTTCTCACGTTCCTTGGTGTAAACCATGGTCAGCCTTTAGTACCTCTCCACATAAAACCATGAGTTCCACTTTTCGCTTCATCCTCGAGGGACTTGTTCTTTGGATATCCTTTTGGATAAGCGGATAGGCAACTTCTCTAGTGCTTCTTCTTTTCTTTCTTGAATTGTCCCAGCCTCTCGAACGCAGAAGTTCTCGTAGTGGGTTTTCCAAGTCGATCAAAGATAGAAGGCTTTTTGTTAGAAGAAGAGAACTCATCTTTGATGGTGATGTAATTGTTACTTGCTCTTCTTACGAAAATACGGACTGGAGGTGGTTTGCTATAGCCCAAACCTTCATGCGCTTTCCTAATGACATCATCTAATGGGAGTTTCCCTAATTTAGATGGCTCATTAAGGTTGTATTCATCCTTTGCAAGTAACTTGTAAGCATTTGGATCAAAGCCCTTTGTATGTTTTGTAGGGAGTGACATATCTTGTTGTGGATTTTGAGCCACAAACTCTCCCAGTAGCTTTAAAGACAAGTTGATTAAATCAATGTGTTTGATAGGAAGAGTTAGTCCTCCTAGTACATTTCCCTGAACATCAAATGATTGACCTGCCTCTTTTTTTACCTTCGGAACATAGCGGGATACAAAAGTTGGATTCTTTTTCGAGGACATGATCTTCCCTTTATCTGGACAAGACTCCAACTCCCCTATACTGGCCTTGACCTTTCCAACCACCACATCAGTTTTTTTGCTGGCAAGCGCAATGGACTTGGTAGATTTGACATCGTCGAGTTTGGGTTCCTTCATAATTTAATTCTGTAGATAGAATTTTACATCAGCAAAGTGTGACTCAGCTTCAGTGAAAGGATTATCATCAGCAACTATTTTCCTTTCGATTCTATCTTGGAGATACTTCAAACATTGGTAGTAAGAGGATGAGACAATTTTGTTCTCATGCACCCAAGGCCTACCAAGCGATATATTGTATGAAGTCTTTGCATCAATCACGTACATCCATGCACTAGATTGCATATCACCAATATGGATTTCTAACTTAATGGAGCCTATAGACCTCTGCCCCTCTTGATTGAATCCTTGTATCAACAAATGACTTTCACTAAGCTCCTCAGTCATGATGCCCAGTTCTTTCAATGTATGGATGGACAGAATGTTAACCCCAGATCCATCATCAATCAAGATTCTATTTATTCTCTTCTCTAGCACGTGACCCACTATGTACAAAGGACGATTATGTAGCTTTTCACCAAATAGGAGATCATCTTCTGTAAATGTGATTTTTATATCACATGCATGTGCTTCTTGTGAAGAGGGTTCTGCAGGCATCTTAGAAGATAAGGGAGACGCTTTTGATGAGGTTTTGCCTGTTGCTTCTTCTTTATCCATTGGAGACATCTTTGATGAACTTTCACCTACTGTCTCTCCTTTGTTAGTGTTAAAACATGATGCCTCATTTTGTCATGGGCATTTCTAGTGTGAGAACCAACTTGGTAAGAACTCTCCATAATTCACAGGATGTCGTGCCTTCTGGTAGTGATGCACTTTCACCCTTTCTTTCTTTGGATGCGTGACTAGCTTTTGCTTCTTTGGTCTCCTCACCATCCTTCCTCTGGTCGGTTTCTTAGATAATTCTCTTCATGAACTTGTCTTGTTGCGTCTTCACCTAGTCACGAGAATCCAACTTTCAACATCATCTCTATCAGTTTGGATTTTATTTGGCTCTAATGATTTCTCTTTTTCAGGAGTATATATCTGGTTGGGTCAAGCGAGCCCAAAGTGATAGAGATTTGGTTGGAACTTGCTTTCTTATTATCAAGGGCAATCTTCTCCCTCCCTAGACAATTGCATGACTTAGTCCTTGAAGACGAAACACTTTTCAAGAGGATGACCCAAAAGTCTATGATATTTGCAATAGTTTGGATCATCGGTCTTTCCAGCTTCATCGGATCATTTTAATGTCCGATAACTTGATGAGCTTTATCTCAACCAATTCATCAAATATTTGAGAAACATCAGAATCCAGAAAGGGGTATTCTTTTTCTTGCATCTCCTTTAAAGTTAACTTTCAACTTGGACGTCCTTGAAAAGTTGTCTTAAAACTCTCCTTCCTACTCTCCTTCATAATAAACTTCACAGGCGATGTGTTGACATTCATGGATTCCTTTTATCATTCTTGAGCACAAATTTGCTCAATTTCTTTGGTTCCTGCTTGTCTTTTCCTTTGCGAGAATTGTCAACAAGCATTCCATCTTTTCCGGCAGAAGACATGCTCAACTCCATATCATGAGCACGAGTCGCTAAATCTTCAAAATACTTAGGTTTGATTCCTTGTAGGATGTAGAGAAGCCCCCAGTGCATTCCTTGGATACACATTTCTATTGCAGAAGCTTCACTAAGTCTATCTTTGCAGTTGAGACTTGCGTTCCTCCAGCGATTTATGAAGACAAAATGACTAGTTCCTCCTTTCTTTGGTGAGTATTTGTAAGTTCTAACATGCTCACTGTGCGCCTTGTGCTATATAAGCGATTGAGAAACTTATTCTCCAGTTGCTCACAAATGTCAATGGAATTAGGCTAAAGGTCTGTGTACCAGTCAAAGGCATTTCCTTTCAAGGAATGGAAAATTTTTTTGACGAGATGGTCTCCATAGGTCCCAGTATTATTACATGTCTCCACAAAGTGTGCAACATGCTACTTTGGATTTCCTTTGCCTTCGAACTGCTGAAATTTAGGGGGTTGAAAACCAACAGGCATTTAGAGGCTATCAATTCTTGCAGTGTAAGGCTTAGCATACATATGAGAAGACCTTGTGGAGATTTCATACTTGTCTTTAATGGTCCCTTCAATGAACTCCTTCAATTGATCATGCGAGATCGTTTCTTCGATAGAAACTGGCAACTCTTTGATAGTCGGTGCTTGCTTCATGGGATTTTTAGCCTCTTGAATCTCAATACCCTTCCCAGGTGCATGGCTAGATTCCCCTTCTCGTAGTCCATCCACCTTATCCATCAACTTATCGATGCGAAAGTCTTGGTGTTGCACATGCCTAGTCAATCCTTCAATCATCTTCACTAGGTTCGCAAGTTGTTCCTCCATGGATAAAGCATTAGTTGTCATCGCTTGCATGACCAATGGAGGCACAAAAGAGTAGCATGGTTTATCATGGAAGTTGATCTTCAGAGGTCTCACATTATGTGATGCACATGGAAAGGACTCGTTGGATGAGTCATGGTCTTTCTTTGTAGTAGAACTTTCAGAATTAGAGACCTCAAGTAGAGCTAAAGTCTGCTTGATCTTCTCAGGAACACTGTTTCCTCCGTCTGAAGCATATGTAGAGGACCTTGTTCCCCTTAGGGTTGAAGATCCAAAATCAGGAGTTGGTGCGGACAACACTCGTGGTGTTTGTTATACTAGCATAGTGGCTTTGCCCCTTGTAACAGCTCCAACACTTCCAACAGTAATACCCAGAATTACCTCTATTTCAGCGAGAACTTGGAATTAGCAACCTTGGAGGAAGTTGATTGGGATTTAATCTTCTTTGAAGCCATTTGTATATTCTTTGATTCTTGAAAAGTTGAGATAAGAGGTAGAGATTGTCCCACTGGGTGTGCTAGAATATGTATGACAATAAAATTTGCGTGAAGAAAATAATAATCAAGGATCGAAAAATATTGCAACAATCGTTGTATTTTATTTCAAGGAGTGAGTTCTATAATCTCTATGATTCCTCTTATTCACCTTTTCAAATTTAAATTCAAGGGCTCTTTAGCTTGTTCTTGAATCTTGAAAACTTGATAGATTTGATCTTGACTTGTACTTGAATTCAAGGGCTTTTGGGTGTGATCTTGAATTCGGTGGTCTTGATCTTAATATATGAATTTGATGATCTTGACTCGAACTTGATATGGATTTGTTCTTGAAATTGATCTTGACTTGTACTTGAATCCAAGGGCTTTTGGGGTTGTTCTTGAATCCGGTGATCTTGATGCGTTCTTGAACTTGAATACTTGATTTCTTGATTTCTTGAATTCTTCTTATTGCTTGTAGATAAATCTGCGCGTTTGATCCACGAGCTCTCTCTGGCTTCTTGGTAGAATTCTTGATGTTAATTCTGAATTATGAGGACCCCTTTATATAGTTGTAGAATAGAGGAGTCATGATAGAATCAGACCTTCTTCCGGCCAATCAGATTTAAGGTGACATTGCGCAGAAAAAGTGATAAGAACAGGTTTCTTAAGTTATGATGGAATCAGGCTTCCTTTTGGCCAATCAGATTTAAGGTGACATGGCGCAGGAAAAGTGATTAAAATAGAACTCCTTTCAAGTGACATCGCAATATTCGATTGGTTGAGACACATCACTTGCACATGTGGCACATATTTATTGGCCTCTGATTTAGATAGGAATGTCATGTCATTTTGACACATGGCATGATCCTATTGACTTCTTTGTTTGACATGGCATGCCATGTTATCTGCCACATGGTATCAAGTGGGCCTCTAGGATGGCGGATATTGGACCCAATAAAGTGAGTCATCTTTTGTAGCCCAAAATAAATGAATTGGGATTTTAATTAAATTTATATTTTATTGGAATTAATTAATTAACCCAATTATATTAATCCATAATATTTATTTGGACTAATATATTTTGAATTTAATATAATTTGAATCATATTATAAATTTATATTTTAATAAATTCAATATGATTACAAATGCCCCCTACTTCAAGTCTTGTCGGTATATTTTATCTTTTAAAGACTAGACTTGAAGTAAACATTTATTTTAAAAAAATAAAAGGAAAATCCTAATTGGTCCAAAATGGGGCGATTTCAATTGCCCACACAGTCACGTGGCCAACTTAAAGGCCAATATTTATAAGCCCCTTTTTTAAGACTTTATGTCAATTCATAAATCTTAAAATATATATATTTTTGTGGGACCCCTCAATTGCCCTTTGCATTCTTGTCACTTTTATCACAATTCTAATCTACTATGATTAGAAAGTTTGCAAAGTATAACCGGGACACTTTCTTTGATACCCATTAGGAGCCAAGTTGTAGAGACTCAATTTGTATCAATTGCAATAGTACCTTTAAAAATATACACAGACTTATTATTCTTGGATACAAATTGATTTCAAGTCTGGGCAATTGCGCACGTTCGTCTCGACACCAAGGGAACATTTTCACACTTTGGTAATCTATTCTTCCTCTTTACTTCTTTTTTTGTGTGTGTTAGTATTCTTTTGTTGTCCCTCTTTTCTAATCACATAAGTATTTTATATTTCATATGAAAAGTGACTAAAAAGACATATATGAATTTAATTCATCAAGAAATAACTTCTTTGTTTGATCAAATCATCTCTTTTTTTTAATCACATTGTATTTCATATGATAAGTAACTAAAAAAAAAGCATATACATGGATTTAATTCATCAAGAAATAACTTCTTTCTTTGATGAATCATCTCATTCTTTTTTCTCTCAAATAAAAACCTCATTGGTGCCAAGCGCGAGGGAATGCTATACTTTTGTTAACTTCTCCTCCGATCGAGACAACAGATGACAATGAAGCGGCTAATCCTATGCATATTGTATGGATATCTGGTCGCACATATTGCATAGTATCATAAAGGGCGAGCCCAGGTACTACCCAGCCCCCAGGAGAGTTTATAAACATATATAGCTCTTTGTCCTCATCCTCCATACTGAGATATATCAGAAGACAAATAAGTTGATTTCCAAGACCAGTACCAATCCCTTGGCCTAGTCGGTTGATTAGGGTAAAATTGTATCCCTTAGGAACCGTACATGCGCCTTTTGATGCATTCGGTTCAAAAAAATTGTGAATCAATGTATAGATTCTATTTTGTATTTCATATGAAAAGTGACTAAAAAAAATATACATGGATTTAATTCATCAAGAAATAACTTCATTCTTAGATGAATCATCTCTTTTTTTTAATTACATTATATTTTATATGAGAAGTAACTAAAAAAAAGAATTTACATGGATTTAATTCATCAAAAAAGTAACTTCTATGGTTGATGAATCATCTCTTTTTTTAATCACATGGGTATCTTGTATTTCATATGAAAGTGACTAAAAAAAGAATGTACATATATTTAATTCATCAAGAAATAGATTCTTTGGTCGATGAACCATATTTTCTTTCTTTTTTTTAATCGCATGCTCCCAAATAATCTTTTTTTTAATCCTTTTTGTGAAAAGAATAAAAGAAAATACTTAGAAAGAAAAAATGATTATATTTTTTTCCCTTGTAATAAAGAGTCCATGGTTACTGTATTTTCTTGTCAACTTGGTCCCCAATTTTCTTTTGTTGTACGGCCATAATTTAAGATTTTCGGTATTACAAGAATTTGTTCTTGAGGTGTGAAGGGATGGATCCGCATCTCCAACCTTAAGCAAGTTAATTTTATGGTAGTTCTTATCGCGCAAAGGAATGGATACTCATTCTCACCTTAAGAACAAGGTAACTTTATGGTAGTTCTTATTGCGTAAAGGAATGGATACTCATTCCCGCCTTAAGAACAACAAAGAGCTTTTCTTGACAAGATTATATTTGTATATTTTTCTTGTTGCTTTACACTTAAGTTCGTCACTAATGACTTCTTCTATTCTTTGCAGTTTGTAAAGAGGGTGATTTTCAAGCAATAAGTCTCTCCTTCCACCAAACTTAAGTATCTTGTAGTCGAAACTTAAGATGGGGTGGAGAAAACTAGGTTTTCAACTCAAACTCCATTAGCTGGTTGATATGTGAGCCCGTGGCCTTCTTTGACAAACCCACTTCATATGGCGAATTTGGACTTCAGTGGAAACTCACAACTCAAATAAGTTACTTAAGTTTTGGTCTGTTCAAGCACCTGATCTTCATCATGCTAATATTGCAACTTTCCTTCCAAGTTTAGGTCATCGCATAATTCAAGGCGTTGTTCGCTGGGGAGACACTATGATAGTTGAGGGAGAGTATCGCCACATTCCAGGTTATTGGGAGTGGACCGAAGATGTACATGGTAGGTGTCAAGAAACCTTGGGTGTGGCTCAAATTTATGATGCGATTTATACATCACTTTTCACTTATGATCGTCATTCAGATATTTTACGAGCATTTTATGAAGCTTGGTGCCCCAAAACAAACACGCTTCTTACATCTGTTTGGGAATTGTCCATTTCTTTATGGGATTTACATGTCCTTGGATGCTTACCAATTTTAGGTTCTCTTTATGAAAAATTGGTACCTGAGGTCAAGGAACTTACTGGATTTGATGAAAAGAAGACAAATATCTTCCTCGGACCTGTGAATATTTATTTGCGGCCTATCATCATCTTCGGGGTGCTAACCAAAGGGTATCTTTAACCAATAGATAGAGTTTTGGTGCAAGAGACCCTCAAGGTATGGACCTGCTCCACCTAGGTAGGAAGAGAAATCTTCTCGTCTTGAACTAACATGTAATCCTAGTGGAACTTTGCCTGGCACAAACACATGCTCACATGTTAAAGAAATGGTATTCACCAAGATCGGGGTGAACTCTAACAAAAGATATGAGACATAATCTTATATCTGGCAGCCTTGTTATCTTGTTGGTTGTGCACTTTTGTCATTCCAAATAAGGAAGGCCATTGCATTCGTCTTGGGACTTTCAAGATTGGAAGCTTGATGGCGAGTAGGAAAAGGGTCAATCTCACAATTCCAGTGTTGGTTAGTTTCTACAATGGTTTGAACAAGATCTCCACTACATCCCAACTTAATCAAATTATAGATTGCTTCTCCATTCATTATGTTTATGGTTGGCTTGCGCATTATTTCAAACTCATTTCGCATTTGCCAATGGGCCCTTTGTTCCTACTATGGTAGTATATTCTGGGGAAGGTGCCGCAAGGTACTTTGATAATAATGATGCGAGAAAATGTATCCATGGTGGTGAGAATGTTGCTTGGCTCTCTACTATGCTGGATAAGAAATATGCTTACTTTTATGTAGATAATGATCATGCACCAGAGTTGGAGACAAGCTACTTCATGAGTATCTGTTTCAATTATCTTCCCCTTTGAAGCAAAAATTCATTTACCGTTGAGTAATAAAGCCCACACCGCTTCAGTCGTCAATTTGGATTCTTCTAGAATATTCCTCGTATTACGAAGAATGATATCCATAGTGCTCCTTTGGAAAAGGGACTTATATTTTGGTAGATCTAAACTATGAGTCGATCTTCTTCACGAGCAACTTTTCCCCTAACTATGCCTAATGCGGGAGACTCTTTTGGATCTGACTATCAGATTTGGTGGGAGAAAACTCATGGGAATTCCCTTAGTGATCATTTGCAGGGTTTGGTGAATGCTGCTTGACCAACTCCTGTTGTACCCTTAGAGGGTTCAGATGAAGTACGTGTATCCAAAGTCCTTGATGCTGATACAGACAATGCTCTTTCTTTAGATGCCAAGGCGTTTAGATAATGTAATAAAGGAAAATCTCGACTCCCTCTGGTGGCACAAAAAAAAAAGACATCTACTCAAGCTGCTCGAGTTCCTAAAAGGTTGCTTCAATATGAGAGTGAGAGCAGTAGTAGAGATCGTTGTTGGTAGAGGACAAGGGTACGTCCAGATAAAAATGCTCCTACGCTCGTGGTTGAACTACATGATGAGACAAGTAGCCCCTCGAGGACCATAATGACCCATATTAAAGAAGTATGATCTAGACTTCCCTTATTGCATTTATCTTAGCTCCCCCTTTTTATTATTCACCCTTTTTTAAAAAAAATGCAGTCGAATAAAAGGACAACTTCTATATCTTGTGATGAGGTTAAAGATACTTTGAAGTCTAATGCACGTGATCACCCAATGGTCACTATGTCCATATTTGATGGGAAGAGAGTCGTCCTAGATGCTCAAAGAATTTCATCTCTTCTTTTTGGACCATTATTGGAGAGAAACTTTCTTAATGTGATGTAGATTTTGCTTCCTCTCTTAAAGGCGAAATCCAACTAATTATCAAGGAGATGAAATGCAAAGATGTGGATATCTCGCCTTTGATAAAATTATTAGACTCTTTCTTTAAGTTTGCTACCTTGTATAACAAAGCAAGATCAACCCTTCATGATGTGGATGTGGAGACCGCAAGATAAGAGTTATTCCTAGCGGTGGGAGAATGTCTTTCCAATGCCATGCTTGAGGAGTATGAGAAGGTTAGTGTGATGTCCTCTCTTCCATAATCACTTGGGAACATGAGGAGGAAGATAAGAAAGCTATGCAAAAAGGCACAAGCTTTGGAAACACATTTATCAACTGCCAAGGATATAGTCGAAGAGGCCAAGCTAGCTACCACACTTGAAGATAAGGTATTTGATGCATGCTCTGACATAGATTTGTCCAATGGTTTGGAACAAAAGAAGGAGCATCTAGAGGCTTTGCATCAAGAGCTGATATAGACTTCCATTATCGCATATATGTCCGCTCCTCCTTTTGATTATTCATCCTTTTTTTTTTAATGCAGGTGAATAAAAGGACAACTTCTATCTCTTTTGATGAGGTCAAAGATACTTTGAAGTCTAATGCACGTGAACACCCAATGGCCGCTATGTCCGTATTTGATGAGAAGAGAGTCGTCCTAGATGCTTAAAAGAATTTCATCTCTTCTCTTTGGATCATTATTCGAGAGAAGCTTTCTAAATGTGATGTAGATTTTGCTTCCTCTCTTAAAGGCGAAATCCAACTAATTATCAAGGAGATGAAATGCAAAGATATGGATATCTCGCCTTTGATTAAATTATTAGACTTTTTCTTTAAGTTTGCTACCTCGTATGAACAAGCAAGATCAACCCTTCATGATATGGATGTGGAGACCGCAAGAAAAGAGT
>JAPFFP010008394.1:0-17418 GCA_026153255.1 Solanum medicagineum
TGGGTACAGAAAAAGATTACCTTAGAAAGATGGAATCTTGTAATTCCAAATGTAAAATTCAGAGATTTGGGTTTTAGCCAAATCCACTTTGTCATCAATCTAAAAGTTGAGTATAGAGTCAAGCCTATGATGTTAGTCATTTTGCAGGAATTGCATTTGTGAGAGTGAGAATGCTTGCACATTCCTTGATTTTTAATGCACTTTGAGTGAGAAAGACAGACTTCTTTTCTGTAAGGGCATTTTAGCATATGACTAACCCAGTGACTGTGGATGGTTGATATTCTTTTACTTGTCATAGTTGGATTGCCGGACACATTTTTTGTGTTTTGGTTTGCTGAGTAGCTTTACAATCTGGTTTTGAAAATGAGAGTTGGATACTTGATTTAAAGTAAATGATGTATATGCCATTGGTGTAACTACAATGTGTATCTCATTTTCTGCTTAGATTAAGTCGTCGCTTGAGGAGAAGCAACAATTCTATGAGGAGGATGTTGATATGCTTTCAAAATACAACACATTTGATGCTCAAAACAAGCAATTTTGTAAGTTCTTAATGCGACTTTTTATGGTTTTTATGTGTTTTTGTGTTGACCTTGCAGAAAAGTTAGGTTGGCTTGATTTTGAAGAAAAGTCATAGGGTGTGTCATAGCAAGAAACAGAGACCACGAAACTCAGAAATCTGCTAAGTGGAGGTCAACTCTATGAGCCCATCCTATGAGTCGTAAGTTGCACTATGACTCGTATATGTGGAATCGTAGCAAGAATTAGAGAGCCAAAATGTTGGATCAAAAACTGAAGGCCTTGACTACAAGAGGAGCTTATGAGTCATAGCCCGAGCAATGACTCGTAACAGTGGGTGGTAACAATCAAGTCCAAAATGCCAAGTGTTGACTACGAGACCCCTATTACAACTCGTATGTCACTTTACGAGTTATACCTATGCGACGTACCTGCTGCCAGCTGTCTTTTCAATATAATTTTTTGGGTTAAATTTGTAAACACTATATATACTTTATGTCAGGGTTTATTTTGGGAGAGACCCGACATTCACAGCTACTTGTAAAATTTCTAGGAGCATTTTTAGGGTTTAGAGTAGACTTTTATCTTTCAATTTGAAGACCCACTTTTGGGGAATTGAAAACCCGCATTGTACTCATTTTCCATTAATCCAAGCTTGTGATTTTCAACTTGCAGGTGTTCTTGCTCTTCATTGCTTTGGGTAAACTCTCAACTATGTCATTTATTTGCATTATTGTGGATTTTGCCTTAGCCATAAGTAGTGCACCCACAACTTGGGGTTGTGGGAACCATGAGTGGTTGACTTGAAATAACCTAGACGTTGTGCTTTTCTTTGATTGGGATTATGCATGTATTATTTATTTCCCTTCATTTTGATTGTTGTTTGGTGGTGGCCAACACCAAACCCTGCCTACTATCACAATCTCAACCAGGGTAGTGACGAATAGGAAAAGGGAAGTAAATGAAAGGATTCAATTGATGTGTTCTTGTCTAATAAACCAAACCTGGCCAAGGGCAGGTTGACTAGGACAATAGGTAACGGTTAGTTGGCACACTATGGTTGCTGACTACGCGCACTTCACCTTCATAAGAGGGCTGTAAGAACCTAAGTTACCATCTTGCATGTGAATTCCCAATTAAATTTATGTTGTCTAGGGTAATTGAGTCAACGAATCATGGGGAACACAATCCTATGTTGTCTCTAAATTTGAATGTATTCGTTCATAGTTAGTTTAGTTTATATTTTTATTCTTGAATTACAAAGAAAACCCCCATTTAGACATTTTAGTAATCAATGCTTGAAATGATTGGTAGTGGATCTCTATAGTCAAGCCCCGTATTTCCTGTGGACTCGACCTTAATCTTCGGTTAGGTTAATTACTGAAAACGACCGCTTTCTTATTGGAGCGTGAACATTAGATCATGAAGATAACCACAAATACATTAAAGAACGACTTGAATAACCGATTAGTAAGATCCATAAACACCTCTGGAGCATAAGTCAACCCAAAGGGCATCATTATGAACTCGAAGTGCCTATATCTAGATCAAAAAGTTGTCTAGCGAATGTCACACTCCCCGACCTTCAACTAATGATAACCTGAATGGAGGTGAATTTTTGAGAAATGGGTAGCTCCTTGAAGTTAGTCAAACAAGTCGTCGATCCTTGAAAATGGACATTTATTCTTGAATGTCACTTTATTCAATTACGGATAATCAATACACATCCAAAGTGACCCACCCTTCTTCCTTACAAATAACACAAGAGCACCCCAAGGTAAAATACTTGGCCTGATAAAGCCTTTCTCAAATAAGTCTTTCAACTCCTTTAATTCAGTCGATAATATATGATAAGGAGGTATGTAGATAGGTCGAGTATCAGGAAGAAGATCTATGGCAAAGTCCACTTCCCTTTTGAGAGGAATTCTTAGCAAATCTTCGGGAAAGGAATTCGGAAACTCATTAACAATAGGAACCGACTCAAGAGTAGGTGACTCAGACTCCACATCTCTAACCCTCACAATATGATTGATACATCCTTTAGAAATCATTTTCTGGGCTTTGAGGTAGGAAATAAACCGACCTTTAAAAGCAGGGTCACTATCCTCCCACTCAAAAATAGGATCAGTTGGAAACTGAAACTTGACCTTGTAGGTTTTACAGTCAATAGGGGCATAAAAGCATACAACCAATCCATCCCATGAATAATGTTAAAATCAAATATTTCAAGTTCCATAAGATCACATGGAAGGGTTTTTATGCAAGACCGAAATAGGACAACCTTGAAAGACTCTTTGAGCAAGAATAGAATCACTATGGGAGTATAAACTAAACAGGACTCCCTCAAAATTTCAGGACTCAAACCAAACTTAATAGCCAAAAGAGGAGTCACGAAAGATTAATTTGCACCAGATCAAGCAAACCAGAAGCATCAAAATCAAAAACTTTTAACATACCAGTCATAACATTCTGAGTCTTTTCCACTTCTGTCATGAGCTAATCTAGGTCTTAGATGACACGACGAATGGGGAACCCGAAGGAACCCCAATCAAGCCTCTTAGCATATCATACACACATCCTTGGTCGGGAAGCAAAATAAAAAACAAGAGAAATCTTAAGCAAAAGGAAATTAGGACTAAGGAAAAGTTTTAATACTTTAATAACATAGATGAGTCAAAGCTCAAGCATAATTATATTACTTGTCCAATAGCACCTTTAGACTTAAAATTGAGCGGGGGCCAAGAAAACTTTCCGGGCTCACACTTATGATAATGACAATAAGTATTCCAAATTATGCAAGATGTATCTAAACATAAGCATGAAAGAAGATAGATATTGTCCTCGGACACGAGGACTCACCAAAAGCTAACTTGAGCAATTCGTCTAGCCACGTGGAGGAGAATCAATAGGAGCTCCAGTTCCTACATGGTGATATCATGTAGGCATAGAGTGTATGTTAGTACGTTTGAATGTACTAAATATGTAAGATGCAATGCAACAAGAGATAGAAAACATAATCAAAATGCATAATCATAGCAAGAGATAGTATATTAGCAACATGGCATGCATGAACAATGCTTGAAAAATAATTATACTTATATAACTTGTTTATCACAATAAGGTAACATGCTTAGATCATCCAAATACCTTATACTCGAGGGTGAGGGATATAGCATTGGTCATAACCCCTTCTAGTAGGTAATGGGTAGTACATGAGGGTAAAGAGATAGCATAGGTCATAACCCTCACATAGCATAGGTCATAAACCCTACATATAAGCATGAGATAACAGATAGCACATAAGGGTAGGGAGGTAGCATAGGTCATAACCCCTACATGTGAACATGAGATAATATAATATATTGAATCGCATATGAGGGTGAGGCGTACCACATAGTCCATAACCCCTTCATATGAGTATAAGACATTGCATAACATCAAATCATACATGAGGGTAGGGGTGTACAACATAGTTCATAACCCTTTCACGTCGATGTAAGAAAGTAAATAGTATTGATTCGTACATGAGGGTAAGGTATACAACACAGTTCATAAATCCTACATGTAGATATTGGCCTTGTACTAGAGTGTAAGGCATATAACATTGTTCATAACCCCTTCTAGTAGGCTTCACAATTCACAAGAGCATAAACCTTAGCATAAGGACTCAATAACTCATCAACAATTGAAACTTATATAAACCATATAATTATGATGTTACTTAAATCATAAACCATGCAATAGCCCATCAATAACTCAAGAACCCAACACTTGGCGGGTATGTAATGCTAGTATAAAACCATACAATTCAAGAGTGAAATCATGCAAGAAAACTTGAAGTAAATCAACCTACCAATGCTTGGTAATACCCTCATGCAATATACATCAAAGCCCTTCATTAAATCTCAAGATAATTCATAGATTCATAGCTCAAAACATGCTTAAACAGTCACACATTTATGAAAACCCCAACATAGTTCATAGTCAAATTCACAATAAGTAAGACCCATAAATAAATCAACTTAGAAACATGCAATTTATGTAAAAAGAAAGATTGGGCATCACGGGTGAAAGGACCCATGGTGGAAACCCACATACCTTGACTTTTGAGCATTCCTTGAAGAAGATTTGAATGGAGGTTTGAAGATAGAATGAAATCCTTAGATCCAGAATGAGATTGAGACACTTGCATTTTGAGTGAAATATTTGTCTAAGAGTTAAAGAGGGTTTTTGGGAAAGTCTTGAATGATATGAGGTTGAAAAATGATAAGTATAGGTGTTTTTACGTATGGGGAGGCTTAGGCCCAAGACCCAAAGGCCTTGGATCGAAACACAAAAAACTGGACAATTTTAACACTGAGGCGCTCCCTGGCCGCGTCACGCCAGGAATGCGAACCCTAACTGGAATTCCCTTTTTTTTTGGAATTTCGAAATTCGAATGCGATTGCTCTAAAATTGGGGTTACACCCATTTCCCACTCAATTTTGCCCCCTACCAAGAATATTAAGTCAGATTTTAGATATAATGCACGAATTTTGAGATACATGGAAATTACGATTGTGGGCACTTCCAAGGCACATTTTCGGTCACTTTTTGGGGTCGTTTCAATATCTCCCCCTTGGGAACATTCATCCCCAAATGTCAAAGAAACGTATATAAGAAGAGTAATCATGAAGAAATCAGCCCCAACAAGAATGCAATAATGCACTTAAACACCATTTTAAAAAATCTCAACGTAAGTGTAAAAATCACCATGACTTGTCAATATTTTCATGAATGCATGCAAAAGACATAAGGGCTGAAAGGTAAGACTTAGAATCACAAATAGGACTTGATGTGTTATCATAAGATTGAATAGAATGAAAGGCGTATGAATATTGCTTCTCTATACCTGCTCCAGCTCCCCAAGAGACACTTTGATTTGGCGATTCTTCCAAAGGGCCTTGATGAATGCTACATCTTCATTAATCAACCTTTTCCACCCATCCATCTAATATCTCCACCGGGACCTTCTCTTAAGCCAACTCATCCTTCACAACATCCACAACCTCAACGAGTCCTATAGTGCTTGAGTCACCAACATATCTCCTTAACCTAGAAGCATGAAGAATCGAAAGAACCACCATATCCATAGGAAATTCCCATTCGTATGCAACCTTACTAACCTTCCTCAACACTCTATAAGAACCTACGAACCATAAACTCAATCACTTTTTCTTGCAAAATCAGACCACACCCTATATGAGAGGGGGAGGGGGGAATTTCCAAGTGAGCCTAATCATCAACACAAGCACATATGGCCTACCTTAGTATCTAATGACACCAACTCCCTCTAGGGAGAAAACCCCCACTTTATCATCTCTCACCAAGGTCTGCAACTCTTACAAGGAGGGGTCAAAGTCTTGCTTTACTTTCATCTCATCAACCAAGAAAGATCTAGAAACAATAGCCCCCACTTAACCACCATAGCTAACTTGTTCCAACCTAACTCCCAACCTAGCGAACCGATGGACCTCTCTAGTCACCTATTGCCATCACCATCAACACGTGCTAGGCTACCCATAGACACCACACCTAGAGCATCGATCACAATATTAGCCTTACCAGGATGATAATGCACACTCATATCATAATCCTTTAGGAGTTCTAACCTCCTTCTCGTTACCCACATTCACACTTATCATATTTAACAAACAATCTCTCATTCCCTAAGATTTACAACACCACCCCCAAATGAATCACAAGCTCTGAATAAATCAATACTTCATCACTAAAGACCGCCACAACCATGTCAATGTAGAGTTTTAAGACCCTATTCATGAAATCTATAAACATACCCAGTGTATAATTCAACCAAACAACTCTACTACGATTCAAAATGCTAACTCCTGGTCCGAAAGGACACCTAGGGATATCATCTACCCTCATCCTCACTTGGGGACAAAACCTCGAACCGAATATCAATCTTAGAGAAGTGACTAACCCATTATAGTTGACCAAATAGATCGTCTATGCTTAACCTTCATATTACAACCTTATGGGTCCTACACTCATTGGAACCATGATATATATGAAGCCAAACCACCCCAAGCCTCCAACCCATCAAGCCAAGTTCAACCAAGATTAGAAGACAAGACTCTATGCAATAAGAACATAGGGCAACCCTTATAGACCTTTCTAGCAACAATAGGCTCACCAATGGGGTAGACACCTAAGAGGTTCACATAGTAATTCGGGGCACACACATGAAACCCATTAGCACAAGGGAAAAATGAAAGAAATAGCGACTCCCCGACCTATCAAGACATGCACATCAAATCAAAAAAAACTTTAATATACAGATAGCAACCTCGGGCGCCTCATTCCCTCCCTGGCCCGCATTGGCACCTTGGCCTTGTGGACTATCATCTCCATCTTGGGTTGAGTATGAGGAAAACCACCAACTTTGTGCCCAAATCCATCACAACCAAAGCAAGCATTAGACTTCTTCAAACATAGGCCACCATGGCCTTTCCCATACTTTTGGCATCTAAGCTTTGCCACCCTATCATCACCCCCTTGAGTCTCTTCAACAACATGACCACCTTTACACTTTTTTCGAGAGTATGGACAATCAACAATCTTGTGGTCCATTTTGCCACCCCATAGCATGGAACCACGTTCCTGAAACATGTGCCATCATGGTTCCTCCCACAATTTGGGAACTTAGGGCGAGTCCTTCCACCATTTCCACCTTTGGGACCTTGGAACTTTCCTTCAAAACGGGCCCTCTTGGCCCCTCCCTCCTCCCTCTTACACTTGAAGTCTTGGGGGCACTCACTTGTTGACTGAGTTGAGTAGTAAACTTTGTCATCACTTTGGCCAATATCCATAGAGCATTGCAAACCTCCTCATTTGATATATCACCATCCTGAGTAGCTTAAGACATATTTTACGCAATGATTAAAATAAGGAATAAGCCTTAGGGGACTTAACTCTATTGCACGACATTAATCAAGAAGAAGGGAAACATTTTCTAAAATGCCTCATAGCCTCTTATTCATAGTCGTGGCGTACTTCACAACCATGAATGAGATTCTAATCAACGCGAATGTTGGACGCCGAGGACCATTAAAAACTTGGTGCTATGATACCAAGTTTGTGATGACCCAAAATAGGGCCTAGACGTGACACGACGAATGGGGAACCCGAAGGAAATCCAAGCAAGCCTCTTAGAATATTATAAACACATACTTGGTCATGGAAGCAAGATAAAACAATAAGAGAAATCATAAACAAAGGGAAATTAGGACTAAGGGAAAGAGTTTAATACTTAAATTACATAGATGAGTCAAAGCTCAAGCATAATTACATTATTTGTCCAACACCACCTCCATACAAATTATGAAAGATGTAGTCTAAACATAAGCATGAAAGAAGATAGATATTATCCCCGGACATGAGGATTCTCCAAAAGCTAACTTGAACAATCCGTCTAGCTACGTGGAGGAGAATCAATAGGAGCTTGGGTTCCTTCATGGTGATATCATGTAGGCATAGAGTATACGTTAGTACGTTTGAATGTACTAAGTATGTCGGATGCAATGCAATAAGAGATAGGCAACATAATCAGAATATATAATCATAGCAAGAGATAGTATATTAGCAACATGGCATGCATGAATAATGCTTGAAGTAAATCATGCTTGAAAAATAATCATACTTACATAAATTGTTTGACACAATAAGATGGCATGCTTAGATAATCCAAATTCCTTGTACTAGAGGGTGAGGGATATAGCATAGGCCATAACCCTTTCTAATAGGTAATGGGTAGTACACAAGGGAAAAGAGATAGCAGAGGTCATAACTCCTAAGTATAAGCATGAGATAACAAATAGCACATGATGGTAGGAAGGTAACATATAACCCCTACATGTGAACATGAGATAATACAACATATTGAATCGCATATGAGGGTGAGACATACCACATAGTTCATAGCTACTTCATATGAGTATAAGATATTACATAACATCAAATCATACATGAGGGTAAGGTGTACAACATAGTTCATAACCTCTTCATGTAGATATAAAAAAGTAAATAGTATTGATTCGTACATGAGGGTAAGGTATACAGCATAGTTCAGAACCCCTACATGTAGAAATTGGCTTTGTACTAGAGTGTAAGCCATATAACATAGTTCATAACCCCTTCTACTAGGCTTCACAATTCACAAGAGCATAAAACTTAGCATAAGGACTCAATAACTCATCAACAATCGATACTTATATAAACCATATAATTATAAAGTTACTTAAATCATAAACCATGCAATAGACCATCAATACCTTAAGAATCCTAAACCGGACAATTTATCAAACACTTGAAGGGTGTGTAATGGTAGTATAAAACCATGCAATTCAAGAGTGAAATCATGCAAGAAAACTTGAAGTAAATTAATCTACTAACACTTGGTAATACCCTCATGCAATATACATCAAATCCCTTCATCAAATCTCAAGATAGATCATAGATTCATAACACAAACAATGCTTAAACATTCACACTTTTATGAAACCCCAACATAGTTCATAGTCAGATTCATCATAAGTAAGACACATATGTAAATCAACTTAGAAACATGCGATCTATGTAAAAAGGAAGATTGGGCCCCATGGGTGAAAGAACCCAATGGTTGAAATCAACATACTTTGACTTTGGCGAATTCCTTGAAGAATATTTGAATGGAAGATTGAAGCTTGAATGAAGTCCTTAGATCCGGAATGAGATTGAGACACTTGAATTTTGAGTGAAATATTTGTCCAAATGTTAGAGAGGGTTTTAAGCAAAGTCTTGAATGATATGAGGTCGAAAAATGACTAAGTATAGGTGTTTTTACATGTGGGGATGCTTAGGCCCAAGACCTAACGACCTTGGACCAGAACACGAAAATTGGGCAATTTTAACATTGAGGCGCGCCCTGGCCGCGTCGCACCAGGGACGTGAACCCTCACTAGAATTCCATTTTTTTGGAATTTCAAAATTCGATATGGTTTCTCTAACATAGAGGTTAGGCACATTTCCCACTCAATTTTCACTTGAACAAGAATATGAAGTTGGATTTTTGATATCACGCACAGATTTTGAGATATATGGAAATTACGATTATGGGCACTTTCGAGGCACATTTTCGGGCACTTTTTGGGGTCGTTCATCTTCCTGCCTAGTGTGCAGAGCATAAAACCTGTTGTTGCGAGGTGTATCACCTTGATGACCCCTTGGCTGGCCCTGAACACTTGGACTATTTGGCCTTTCTTTGGTGCCTTTGGGCAATCAACATGCTTGTGGTCTCTCTCACCACACCCATAACAAGCACCAGATCCCCACAAGCACCTTTTAGGGTGGCTCTTTCCGCACTTGCCACATTTGGGATAAATTGGCCCACCTCTAACCTGTGCCTTGGGAGGAGGCACTCTATCATTGGAAACCCTTGCATTTGAACCTTGTCCCTGTTGGAAGCGACCATTACCGCCACCATTCCGAGTGTTAGAGAACCCACCATTATAACGAGCTTTCTTAGAGTCATTCATCCTTCTTTCCTTAAGCTTATCCCCTTTAATCTATTCAACATAGGTCATAAGCCTTGAAATGTCCATCTTCCGAATAAGCATAGCCATACGACATGCTTTTACTATCAAGTCAGAAATTCCCGAATTAAATTTATGCATTCTTGTACAGGGTCAGCCACTAGAATAGAAGCATAGTTTGAGAGCTTTTGTGAATTTGACATATTCCCTCACTGTCATGCCACCTTGCTTGAGATTGATAAATTCTGTCAGTTTGGCCTCCCTAAGTTCAAGGGGAAAGAAGCGATCCAGAAAAGCAAAACTGAATTCTTCCCAGCCAACCCCATCATAACCTGCCGTCTCCACCAACCACTAGTTGTACCACATTTGTGCCTTATCCTTCAACTGATAAGTAGCTAGCTCAGCTTTCACCTCTGAAACAGTCTACACCTTAGAGAGTTCATTAATAAATTCCTTGGCATTCTCATCAACTTTAGGACCATAGAATTCTGGAGGATTCATTCAGGTAAAATCTCTTACTCTGGTAGCTAGAGTGGAAGCATGAGGAGGAATGATTTGCCTAGCGTAGTTGGTCACCACATGAGCTAGCGTGGCAAAAGCAGTTTGAAATTCATCCAAAGTAACTGGCTCCCTAGAGGCTCTTGAGGGATTTGGTCCTCATTAATTGGGGCATGCCTTTGTAGAGGGCTCTTCGTAGAGGCATCTTTTTTTAAGCGTCAAGGACATCGTCAATATTAGGATGCCTTAAGACATGTTTCATAGCATGACATATGAAATGAAGAAGTTAGATATTTTCTAAAATGCCATCATAGCCCCCTACTCATAGGTATGGTGTACTTCACATCCATGAATAGTACTTCACTCGATGCAGTATGTTGGACTCCAAGGATCATTTTAAAACCTTAGTGCTCTGATACCAAACTTGTCATGGCCTAGGCCTTGGGCCTAGGTGTGACATGGAGAATAGGAATCCAAAAGTCTCCAAACAAGCCTCATAGCATCCATATACACATCATCGATCAAAAGTGCATAACTATATTGACCATATTTATGAAATGATACCAAGGGATAGGGATTGATGACTCAAGCTGTCACAACCAAAGCCTAGGGCCTAGACATGACATGACATATGGGCAACCCCAAGGGACTCCAAGAAAGCCTCTTAACATATCATTACACATTCTTGGTCGCGGAAGTAATAAGATACAACAAGAGATAACAAATAGAAACAACGGGGCTAAGGGACAACTTCCTTAATATAAACATCAAGAGTAAAGAGAAAGGCAAAGCTCATAGCATAATACAAAGCATGTCCAACACCAACTCTAAAACTTAGATACTTAGTAGGGGGCAAGACAAGCTACCAGGCTCACCATCATAATCAATATATACATAAAAGAAGATGGTCTTTGAACATAGTATAAGATCATAAACATCGTCCCCGAAATAGAGGACTCACCAAAGAGTTTGAGAGAAGTTGTATTAGCCATGTGGAGGAGGATGATCAAGTAGAGCTTTGGGTCCTACATGGTGACATTATATAGGAATAGAGTATACGTTAGTATATTTGAATGTACTAAGTATGTAGGATGCAATGCAACAAGAGATAAGTAACATAATTGAAATGCATAAGCGTAGGCAATGAGTAACATATAACAATATGGCATGCATGTGAGATTCTATGTAGTAAATCATGCTTATATAGAACATAATACATGTGCAAGAAGGGACCACTATCATATTGGTGTATCATTGCACCTTACTACCCTTGGTGATTGAGATACCAACCCCATCAATTTGTTGGTGGATCATCGCACCCTACCACCCTTAGTGATTGAGGGACAAACCTCCCAACAAGGTTATCAAGGTACAAACCCCACAACATAGTGGATCACCGCACCTTACCACCCTTGGTGATTGAGGTACAAACCCCCCGATATGGTTATCAAGATACAAACCCCTCAACATGATTATTAAGGTACAAACCCCTCGACATGGTTACCTGGCGCGCAACCCCCGAGTACGGCATGGTCACATTCCAACATTATATAGAAGAAAACCATATACATACGTTCTTTGCATCATCATATAGTCATTCAACTTATTAGACTTGCATTGGACCTTCATTTCCTCAAGAAATCATTATCCGGACATTTTATCAAATACTTGACGGGTGTGTAGTGCTAGTATAAAACTATGCAATTCAAGAGTGAAATCATGCTAGAAAATTCAATGTAAAACCATCAATAGATTACTTGGTAACATCCTCAATCCATATACTTCAAAGCCCTTCATCAAATCTCACAATAGATCTTAGATTCATAGCTCAAAACACGCTAAAACAACCATAATTTCATAAAACCCCAACACAATGTGCAGTGAAACTCATAATAGATATGACCCGTGAGTAAATCAACTTTAATTCACGCAATTTTAGGCAAAAGAGAGCTTGGGTATCATGGGTGGGAGGAGCCCATGAAAGAAACCCACATACCTTAGCTTTGGAGAATCCTTGAAGAAGATTGGAGATGAAAACTTGAAGCTTGAATGAGAATCTTAAGATCTAGATGAGTTTTAAGACTTGAATTTTGGAGTGAAATATTTGGCTAAGTGTATGAGAGAGTATTGGGGAATATTTTGAATGATATAACGGGAAAATATGGCTAAGTGTAGGAATTTTCACGCATGGGACACTTAGACGCAAGACCCAAAAGCCTTGGACCGAGATAAAAATCATTAGAAACAAAATACATAGGTCCACATCTGGTCCCTGATGCAGACTTGTCATGGAGGAAAAATTAACACATTTCCGCGATAGCTGCGCATTGCGACACTGTTGGGGATCGATTGTGGATAAGAAAAAGTACAAAAATTGAAATTGCTAATCGTTTGCTCTTAAATCAGGGTTAGACCCATTTCCCACTCAATTTGACCCCATGAACAAGAATATGAAGTTTTAATTTTTATATCATGCACGAATTTTGAGATATATGGAAATTATGATTCTGTGCACTTTCGAGGACATTTTCGGGCACTCTTTGGGGTCGTTTCACAAGCTATGGGATAAGAGGTGTGGGACTCATTGGCACACAATTCAACACATAAGTCTAAGGGACAGGATTCTGAGACTCAAGCTTTGGGGATGTCACAGGGAAAGGGAATTACATGATCACATAACATATAACAAATAAGGACTAAGGGGCAGGTAAGTATAACTCATGCTATGGGGAGGGACTTAGGACTTTCAACATTTCTACCTCTCATCATAATCACATCATTTTAGCATATTACATGTTCATGGTCTCCGAAGCATAAATAGTATATACATATAAGTAGGATTTTATGATGTCTAACAATGCCTCTAGTACAAATAGTAGGTAGGGGGCCAAGACATGTCCTGGGCTCACCCTCAAAGTAAAGGCATAAGTAGACATAATATGATAGGTAGATAGTATACTTTGAGTAAAGGACTCATCACTAGCAAGTCTCACAATCCAATTTAACCGTCAAGAGGTGGATGAAGATATATAGTCTCCGGTCTCTACATGGTCTGATCATATAGTTGAAAAATATGCGTTAGTACGTTTAAATGTGCTAAGTATACGGGCATACAAATGCATATGAACATGTTAACCTGCATTTCAATGTTAGATGACAAGGGCACATATAAATAGAATGAAGTATATAAAGAAGAATATCATAACAATATGTCTTAAATCCATGATGTATCAAATGCCATAATAATTGAACATACGGGGATATGACCTCAACAAAATCTAGGCCATGCGAGCTATTACCTGGAATTCTGATATCTTCATTACACTGGAGGAAAGGGTGACCTACTCACCAAAGGTTGACCATACTACACCTTATGGGCCCGTCCCATTTCAGAGAAGTAACCTTACCTTATAAGCCTGCCCATTTTAGAAAGGATTTTTCATAAACATAATTATCCACAAAGGGGCGTAAACATGAACGTATGTTTGGCAAATGGTTATGAGAAAGGAGACTTTATATAAGGATCCTGGGGATAGTCCCCCACCTCTAATATCATTCGGTGCTAAGACACCATCCCATGAGAATACATATAAATCTACGTGCTTTGAATAGGAACGTAAGTCTTTTCAAATCATAATCATGCATACTTAAGCTTAAATGCCAAAACATACTTCATTCATACTTTCTTGCATAGGAATAACTCATTCATATTTGTACATAGTGGTGTAAACACCCATAATTGCTTGAGAGGAATATCATATCACATGTCATGTCATAACCATACTTACTTGAAATCATAGTCATAATCATAGTTGGGTCATAACACACATCATAAATTTCATGAAGATACTTGTTCATGCATGCATATGTCGTAAGGAATGAAGTAATAGCATGGCCAATTAGAATTCATAATTAAAACAACATAATAGGAAGAAATCATATGAAATCGATGAAGAAATCAATAATTAGTCGTAGATTCATAAATTAAAGGGACATACATTTTTAAATTCTCATAGAATTCACGGAAATCATCATAGTAAGACTATATTCATCATAAAATCAATAATTAAGTTCAGCCTATTACTCAATTTTAATAAATTCAAACTAATTTAACGGACCCATTTGCAAACCATATTGGAAATATTGTAATTGAAGGAATAGATTTTGGGTCTTTATGATTGGAAGAGAATCATGATTCAATCCCACATACCTTGAAGAATAAGAAGAATTGGAATGAAATTAACTTGAATTGAAAGCCCTCCTGAAATTCTAGCTTGAATGGAGTCTTTGGAGATATAATTTCTTAGAGTCTAAGTGTTCGTATGAGAATGAATAATAATGAAGGAGTATAAGTGATTTTGCGATTTAGGATATGTCAAAAGGTCATAAAATACCCTTAAAACAAATCAAAATTATGAAAAGACCATTAATGAAGCAAACTTAAATTATGTCCAGGGCACTCGTACAAGTGCTTCACAAGCTGCAAAGCTCCACGGACTGTACAAATGCCAGTGAAGGGTGCCCTATCTTCGAGATGGTACTTTAATACCTAGAAGATTCTTTGACAAGGACTTCACGAGGCCCCACCACATGTTGTGGAAGGTTGTACAGACCATATAGGGTGCTCCTTGTGGTACCCTTAGTCAAGGTGGCTCTCAAGATCAAGGGCACTTCCACGAGCTCCCTTCACAGCCAGTGGAGAGGACCATGAGTCATGAAAGGTTCAGTGGAGGGCTACTTGGCCTCAAACCTTTCCTCGAGCCTCAAGAAGTCACTAAAATGGCCAACAATCACCTCAAGGATGCCTCCACTACTTGTAGACCCCTCCACAGCTCATGTATGTGACCCTGGAGAGGCACCTTAGTCAAAAATATTGGCAACCCAATCTTTTGAGAATCATTAAGGCCTCCCAAGGTTTGGGTCCTTACATCATCTCCCCCTTAGAAACATTCATCCTTGAATGAGCTAGAATGTAGATTGAAAGGCTTAACTTACACATGAAATTATTCAACATGAAGACACAATGCATAACTCATCACTTGAAAGTCATATAACCATTAAAACTTATGTCAAAATATAATTTAAATAATGTTGTGCACATGTATGAATGTCATATCATGAAAGAATAAGAGTGAAAGAAGTAGGACCACTTAAAATAGGAAGAAACTAATACCTTAGACATGAGTAAATTGGAAAAGATAGGGATATCGCCTCACCATGTCCGACTCCATCTGCCATGTAACACTCTCTATATGCTGATTCCTCCAAAGCACTTTAACGAAGCCACATCCATGTTGCGAAGTTGTTTCACTACTCTATCAAAAATTTCAATTGGAACCTCTTCGTAAGTTAAGTTCTCTTCAACCTCGACACCTTCCAAAGGCACAATAGAATTAGGATCACCAACTAACTTTCTCCACATTGTAACATGGAAAATCGGGTGGACAGAACTCATATCCAAAGGAAAATCCAACCTATAATCCGCTTTGCCAATCCGGTCAACTATCTCATAAGGGCCTATATATCGGGGACTTAACTTTTCCTTTTTACTGAAACGCATTACACCCTCATAGGTGAAACTCTTACACATACCAAATCACCGACATGGAACTCAAGATTTCTCTTTCTCACATTCGAATATGTCTTTTGGGAACTTTGGGACGTGTTCAACCTTTCCTGAACTAACTTCACCCCTTTTCCATGGTCTCTAACACTAAATTTAGGCCTATCAATGTCATCTCTCCCAACATGAACCATCCCACTAGGTATCTACACCGTTGCCCATACAAAGTCTCAAATAGTTTCATACCAATGTTAGCATGAAAACTATTGTTATAGGTAAACTTAATGAGTGGTAGGTGGTCATCCCAATTTCCTTTGAATTCCAACACACAAGCCTTCAACATATCCTCTAAAGTATGAATTGTCTTCTCAGCTTGTCCATCGATTTGATGATGAAAAGCAGTACTTAACTTCACCTTTGTGCTAAGCTCTTTTTGAAATGATCTCCAAAAGTGAGAAGCAAATTGGGTACCATGATCTGATTAAATAGACATAGGCACACCATGCAATCTATCCAACATTCAGATATATAACTTTGCATAATCTTGAGCATTGAAAGTAGTCTTAACTGGAAGGAAATGAGCCAATTTGGTCATCCAATCAATAATAACCCAAATAGAATCAAATTGCTTCTAGGTAAGGGGCAAACCAACCACGAAGTCCATGTTCACATCCTCCCTCTACTATGTAGGGATTTAATTATCTTGCGCCAAACCACTAGGACTTTGATGTTCCACCTTCACTTGTTGAAAATTAGGCATGAAACGACCTAAAAAAGTGCCCGAAAATGTGCCTCAAAAGTGCCCGAATTCGTAATTTTCATATATCTCAAAATCTATGCGTGATATCAAAACTTTGACTTTATATTCTTGTCCAAGGGGCAAAATTGAGTGGGAGACAGGTATAACCTAGATTTTAGAGGACCCATTAAAAATGAATTTTGCCAATTTTGCAGTTGACCTTTCGCGGAGCAGTGTATTTTGTTGCCAGTTTTCTAATCTTGGTCTAAGGCTTTTGGGTTTTGATGCTAAGTCTTCCCATGCGTACAAATACCTAATAGTTAGCCATATTTCACCTTCATATCATATAAGACATTCTACAATACTCTCTCAAACACTTAGACAAATATTTCACCCAAAATTCAAGTGCCAAACCTCATTCCAGATCTTAAGGATTTCACCCAAGCTTCAAGTTCTCATCTCAATCTTCATTAAGAACTTCTCTAAAGTTAAGGTATGTAGCTTTCAACCATTGGGTCCTTTCACCC
>JAPFFP010008405.1:0-17417 GCA_026153255.1 Solanum medicagineum
TGTTGAGAAAATGTGTTGGTGATCCTAATGCCATTGTGCCTCTTGATGTCGTGGGTGTTGTTGAGGATAACTTGACTAATGAGGAGGTTCTGGTTTGGATCTTGGATAGGCAAGTGAATAGATTGACAAACAAAGAGGTGGCATCTGTTAAAGTCCTATGGAGGAACCAACAAGTCGAAAGTGCTACATGGGAGGCCGAAGCGGACATGCAAAGGTGGTATCCTTATGTTTTCCACTCCACTCAAGCCTAGGGTACTAATCTTAAGTCCACTATGTGATTTCAAGTATCGTATTTCAGTCCCTACGTCATTCATATGCATTCATGCTTAAGTTGGTTAACTTATGGTGATTTTACACTTATGTTGAGAATTTGAAAATGATATTTTACATGTTATTTTGCATTCTTGTTGGGGATAATTTATTGATGATCGCTCTTGTCTTGTATGTCTCTTGTACATTCGGGGACAAATGTTCCCAAGGGGAAGATATTGTAATGACCCCAAAAAGTGCCAAAAAACGAGCTCGAAATGCCTGGAATTTTAAATTCCATATATCTAAAAATTTATTTGCTATTTCGAAAACCCAACTTAATATACTTGTTCAGGGGATCAAAAATAGGGGGAAAAGGGTCTAACACCAATTTTAGAGTAATCGAATCACAATTTTAAATTTCCAAAATTTCAATTCCCAGAGACGACCCGCTACAACACCGCAATGCGCAATGGTCGCGGACATGTGATTTGGCCCTGTGTATTTCGCTACCAGTGATTTCTATCTCAGTCCAAGGCTTTGGGGTCATAGGCCTAAGTGTTCCCAAACATGTTTTTACCTATACTTAGCCTTATTTCACCCTCATATTATCCCAAACATTTCCCAATACATCCCAAAACACTTAGCCATATTTTCACTCAAAAATTCATTTCCCAAAAACCTCATCAGGAACTAAGGATTTCCTTCAAGCTTCAAGCCTCCATTTTCAATCTTCACCAACAACTTTTTTCTCCAAAGCTAAGGTATGTAGGTTTTAGCCATTAGGTTCTTCCACCCATGGTGCCCTTATCTCCATTTTACTCAATTTGCATGATTTAAAGTTGATTTTACATGTGGGTCTTGTATATTAAGAAATTTACTACACAGTGATTTGAATTCATTAAAGTATGGTTGTTTTAGCATGTTTTGAGCTCTAAATCTTGAATCTAATGTTAGATTTGATAAGCGGTTTTGATGTGAATGTCTTGGGGGTGTTGCAAGGTCTTGATTGATGATTTTACAATAGATTTTCTTGCATGAGTTCATCTCTAAATTGCATGAACTTTTATCCCCATTACACACCCCCAAGTGTTAGAAAAAATGTTCGGCTAGGGTTTCTTGTGGAATTGAAGGTCCAAAGCATGAGATATGATATGAATGATGTTATGATGATGAAATGACATTATTTACATAATAAATTCTATATAAGTATTACACTGGACCATGCCCAATCTGAGGGGTCTAAGAACCCGGATAAATGAGATGGGGGTTTGTACTCATTAACCGAGGGAAAGGTTAGTACTTCTCCAAGTAGTGATGCGGCAGCATCATCATTAACCGAGTGGGGGGTTTGTACTCATCAACTGAGTGAAGGGTTAGCACTTCACCACCTAAGTGATAAGGCGGCATTATCACCAACCAAATTGGGGGTTTGTACTCATCAATCGAGTGAAGGGTTGGTACTTCACCACCTAAGTGATGGGGTGGCATCATCACTAACCTACCAAGGGGTTTGTACCTTGGAAATCTAATTTGTTCTATTCTACACATATGATATCTTATATAAGTAAGGGTTTCTTAAGCATGTTTCAATTTAGCATTGGACATATATGCCATATTGCTATAATATGCCTATTGCCTATTGTTATGCATTTTGAATAAGATGCCTCTTTCTTGTTTCATTGCATCCTACATAGTTTGTACATTCAAACATACTAATATATACTCTTGCCTACATGATATCACAATGTAGGAATCCGAGCCCAAGTTGATCATCCTCTTTCTCTAAGTGGCTAGGTCAGTGCTACTCAAGCTAGTTGGTGAGTCCTCTATTTTAGGGACCTTGGTCTATGTTTTCCCTTGCTTTGTATTGAGACACTCTACTTTATGTGCTAATTTGACTATGAGAGTAGCCCCTGCTCTTATCTATGAACTTAGAAGTGTTTGTTGGACAAGTTTTATATCTATGATATGAGCTTTGACTCTTGTCTCTTGATGATGATGTTTTGCAAGTTATCCCTTAGCCCCTTTGCCCGATATTCTTAATTTATGTTCATCACATGTTTTCACGACCAATGATGTGTAAGGACAAGTTAAGAGGCTTGAATGGGGTTTCTTCAGGTTCCCCATTTGCCATGTCATGTCTAAGCCCTAGGCTTGGTTGTGACATGAAAATCCCATGTAAAACCATTAATATATCCTTGGTAACATCCTCAAGCAATATGCATGAAAACCCTTCATCAAATCTCACAATAGATCTTAGATTCATAGCCCAAAACAAAGTAAAACAATCACAATTTCATAAATTCCAACATGGTGTACAGTGAATTTCATAATAAATAAGACCAATGAGTAAATCAACTTTAAATCACGCTATTTAAGAAGAGGAAGGTTGGGCATCATGGGTGAAAGGAGTCCCTGGAAGAAATGCACATACCATAGCTTTGGAGATGAACTTGATGAAGATTGGAGATGGAGACTTGAAGCTTGTCACCACCCAAGCCTAGGGCCTAGAAGTGACCGGCAAATAGGGAACTCGAAGGAACCCCAAACAAGCCTCAAAGAATATCATTACAAATCCCTAGTTACAGAAGCAATGTAAAACTACATAAGAAACAATAACAAGGGGAAAATGGGACTAAGGGAAAAGGACTTATATTAAATAGCTTGAATATCATAAGTGAGTCAAAGCTCAAATGTAATATATATCTTGTCCAACAACACCTCTAACATAGAACTTAGCGGGGGCCAAGACAAGTAACCTGACTCACCGTGATAGTAAAAGCATACAAAAGGATAGATAGTCTTTAATACATAGCATAGGAATGTAGACCATTGTCGCCAGAATGGAGGACTCACCAACTAGCTTGAATGGATACCACTAGCCACGTGGAGGAGGATGATGACCAAATGGAGCTCCGATTCCTACATGGTAATATCATTTAGGCATAGAGTATGAGTTAGTATGTTGGAATATACTAAGTATGTAGGATGCAATACAATAAGAGATAGGCATCATGGACAAAAAGCATAACCATAGACAATAGGCATAATATAACAATATGGCATGTATAAATGGACGCCTGTAGTAAAATTCATGTTCTTATAGATCATCATAGATATGTAAGGAGAGACTATCATCATAGACCAAGAAAGTACCAGTTGGAATCCTAGGCTTAACACCCCTTTAGTAGTGGTCGAGGTACAAACCCCTCAACATGGTTAATGGACTTCTCACCTCTATCATAATGGTCAATGTACTAACCCTTCAACATGGTTGATGGACTTCATCACCCTCCATCACAGTGGTCAATCTACTAACCCCTCAACATGATTAATGGATTTCTCATCCTCCATCATAGAGGTCAAGGTACTAACCCCTCAACATGGTTAATGGACTTCTCACACTCCATCATAGTAGTCAAGGTACTAACCCCTTAACATTGTTATGGTCAACATGAAGCTCATCATGAATTATCACACATAAATCATTCTATCATCATCAAAAAGTCATATATATCATATGTCAAGCATTAGGCCTTCAACAATTCAAGAATCATAATCTGGACATTTTATCAAACATTTAGCGTGTGTGTAATGGGGGTACAAAACCATGCAATTTATAGATGAAATCATGCAAGAAAATTCATTGCAAAACCATCAATCAATACCTTGCAACACCCTCAAGAAATATAAAACAAAACCCCTCATCAAATCTTACAATAGATCCAAGATTTATATCTCAAAACATAGCAAAATAGCCACAACTTTACATAGCTTTAACATAGTTCATAAACATGCTCATGCTAGTAAACTCATTTGTAAAATCAACTTTAAATCATGCAAATTAAGTAAAAAGGAGGTTAGGGCAATGGAAGGACCTAATGGCTAAAACCCACATACCTTAGCTTTGGAGAAGTTCTTGGTGAAGATTGAAAATGGAGGCTTGAAGTTTGAAGGAAATCATTAGGTCTGGAAGAGATTTGGATACCCGATTTTGGAGTGAAATATTAGTATAAGGGTTTGAGAGAGTATTTTGTCAATACAATGAAGAACTTAAGGGTTTTTGGACCTTGAATGAGCATAAAACATCAATGTAGAGCTTAGAAAGGGTGGGAAAGGACCAAAATAACCCTTCCTAAAAAGCTATCTAACGATTGTTACGGGCCCGTTTACGATCCATAGGTAGCACTACGACTCGTAGGACCCCTCACATGACCCCTAAGCTTAATTTTGAAGTCTCTGGAAATTGCTATGAGCCTGACCTACGAGTCATACCCCGACCTATGACTCATAACTGTGGGCTCGTAGTGCAACTCTTCACTGGCAGTCTTCAATAAAATGGCCATAACCTTTGACTCCAAGCTCTAAATGAGGTGAAACCAAGTGCATTGGAAAGCTAACTCAAAGGGATGTAATTTGGCATCTCATATTCCACCTAGTTATAAGTGTTCTAAAAGTTATGCTCGTTTAAAGTTGACCATTATATGAACCAACACCCAAAACTCAACTCTTTGGGAAGCCTTAAACTCGTCTAGGTATTAGGAGTCTCCCATGAGCCTAATACACCCCTGATCTAACCAAATGAGGCTTCAAACATAGGTACAAGAGTATGGTGTTACGGGGTGTCACAAAGCTTGAATGAGAACCTTTAAATCTGAATGAGTTTTGAGACTTGAGTTTATGAGTAAAATATTGGCTAAATGTTTGAATTAGTATTGGGGTATGTTTAGAATGATATGAGGGTGAAAAATGGCTAACTATAAGTATTTTCACACTTGGAAACACTTTGTACTAACACGTAAAAGTCTTGGACTGGACTAACAGTCAACACAATACCCATCTGTGCGCCGTAGCCACATCGCGCTAGGGGCGCGCAAAGTTCACTGGAATTCGCATTTTGGAAATTTGAAATTGCTAATCATTTGGTCTTAAACTGGGATTAGATCGATGTTCTACTCAATTTGACCCCCTGAAGAAGAATATGAAGTCAGATTTTTTATTTCACTCATGGATTGTGAGATATATGGAAATTACCATTCCAGGCACTTCCGAGGCACATTTCTAGGCACTTTTTGGGGTCGTTTCATTTATCCTTTCCCTAGAGTCAACAACCAAGTGAGGAATATATTTTTAGAGCTTGTTGAACTTAAAGGAATACTTCCTCACATTCATAGAGCCTTACTTAAGATTAAAGAACTCCATCATCTTTGCCTTCCTTAATTCAATAGGAAAGAACCGGTTAAGGAAGGCGGCCTTGAATTCCTCCCGTGGGATAGACTCATCATTCCTCCTCTCAATCTTTTATTGTGCAAATGAAATTTGAGAAAGGGCTTTAAGTTAATAGGACACTAGTTCTACTTTCTCCTCTGAGCTCACCCCATAATAGCAAGCACTTTGTACACTTCGTCAATGAACTCTTGGGGTTCTTCCTCAACTTTGGATCCATGAAACTCTAGAGGATCCATCCTTGTAAAGTCTCTCACCTTTGAGACCGCAGAAGGAGCATGAGGATCTTGGGCTCCTTTGTTCATTTGGTTGGTAATAACTTGTGCCAACAAAGCAATGATATTCCGATATTCAGCATGCATGACTCCTTCTTCTTCTTGGGGAGCTTGAGGAACTAGAGAGCCAGATCACCATTGGGTGTAGAAGCATTTTGTGCCATTCATTTTGGCAAAATGATATAGAAGAGCAAAAGACCATCCTTTAGAGAGAGGAAACCTTAATTTAAGTCTAAAGCACAAAATGGATTATGAAGAAGCGAAGGTCATTTCCTTAAATGCCTCATAGCCTCCTATTCATAGTTGTGGCACTCTTGAAAACCAAGAACAAGACTCTACATGACGCGGTGTGTCGGATTTCTAAGGACCATTAACAAACCTAGTGCTCTGATACCAAGCTTTTCATGACCTAAGCTTAGGGCCTAGATGTGACATGGCAGATGGGAAACCTGAAGGCAACCCAAACAAGCCTCTTATCATATCGTTTACCCATCCTTGGTTGTGAAACATAAAAAAAACTTTTAACAAATAATTCTTAGTAAAATTGGGGCTTTGGACTCACAGTATGGGGATGTTATAGGGAAGAGGGTTAGCATGATCACATAGCAAATAATGTCTAAGGAGCAGGTAGGTATGACTCACGCTATGAGGAGAATAGGGACATGGGACTTTCATCTCATCGTCACATATAACAAACATATAAGGGGGGATAAGGACAAAGGATTTCTTCCATAACATATACATAAGCATCATAGGATTCAAGCTCATCAAGTATATCTGACAACACCTCTAACATGAGGGGGATGGGGGCTAAGACATCTCCCCGGCTCACCCTCAAAAGTAGATGTTCAAAAGTAACTAAGTCTTTAATATAACATGAAAACAAAGTGGAGGTTTTCCCCAAAATGGAGGATTCACTAATAGCATTGTTCAGTTAGCACCCTAGCCATGTAGAGGAGGATAAATAAGTGCTTCGTTCCTGACATGGTTAGATCATGTAGGCAAAAAGTATGTGTTAGTACTTTAAATGTACTAGTATGTGGGCATGCAATCAATAAACCGTAAACCATAAAATAGCAACAATATAATCATTTAAAATATTTCTTAAGTCATGCAACATAGCATAATAAATATGGAAAGTAAGGAATACACACTTAATTGATTTCATGATAAAACACTTAAACTTGGAATAGTAAGGAACATAGATCATAATGGGTAAGTACAATCATAATACCTTTTAGGAACAACAAAGCATCTACTTCAAGAGAAGGATCATCTTACTATACGTGAACCATTAATAGTCATAAAGAAGAACACCATGTATACTTGAAAACAGAGAGTCATAAGCCTTCAGGAGTAACACTATTTTAATATCAAGGGACCATAAACATATGTGAGGAAATAATTTGAGTTTGTTAAGAAGTAATTCAAACAACCCACCATCATACTTATAAAACCCCAATTTGGGTGTCATGAAACCATTCAAAAATCATAGATCAAGAGTGACATATACCAAAAGCCTTGGGGAGTCCATAAAACATACTGAGAGGGACCATATCCGATATAAACCATGTGAGCTAATCCACAGAGTCCCGATGTTTCCCCAACACCAGAAGAAAGGGAGAAGTCACTTTGCCATGGTGAACCTCCTAATGCTTTAGTGGATCCACTAAGCATTGTGTGAATCGAGTACTTGCCTCTAGTTCTTGGACTAAGGTACTCGCCTCAAGCCCTCGACTCCGGTACTCGCCTCAAGACCTTATCTTTAGGCTTTAGGGTACTCACCTTTTAGGGATTTAGATAACCATCTCTAATCCCTTTACCTACAGTGGCACGTATTTCTAGGACCTGGGTACTCATTTCTAGTCTACTTAGTGCTAGGTAATGCTCTCACAAGAGTAGAAAAATCATAAGTCATAGTATCATATCATAAAATCATTCCAAGTCATATGGGAGGGAAATTTATCCAATCCCAAACCCATTGATATTATTGAGTCAAAGTCATAAGATAGCTCCTTAATCATATTCCTTAGATGGGAGATCCTCTACCATAAAACATTCATTCATAGGAAACTTTTTATTTACAATAATAAACATAGAATGTCTCATAAGCCTTTATTCCTCATTATTTAGAAATCATACTTCAATGAATATAGTAAAGATCATTAATTTTAATCATCTTTAAACAACCTATCACAATTGTACATATCATCTTACAAAACATAGACATGGGAACATGAAATTCATCTCATAACAACCCTCAACTTCCTAGTATCTCATGGTATTACAATATTTATAGCTTTGCATATCATAAACTAGATCATCAAACCATCACATCATAATATCAAAGAAAGGACTTCATATCATACATAATATTCATAGCATTCTCATAGGCTCATAGCATGCTTAATTGCCTTTCAACATCAACAACATTCTTAAATCACATGTTTTGCAAAAAGGCATTCATCACATGAGAGGTTTTCCATATAACTTAGTAAAAATATGGTGGGTATATGTATTTAAGCATGAAATTATTGAATTAGAGAGTAAGGAACATGAGAGCAGTAATATTAAAGTCATTTAAAAACTCATTCAAACAACCCACCATCATACTTACAAAATCCCAATTTGAGCTTCATGAAAACCTTTCTAAAATTGATAATATATTCAATCCTTTCAAGATGCCACAGCACCCAAGCTTTAATGTAATGAGCATATCATAATCTCAATCATTAGTAGGATCTCATGCATAATTATATAAATAACTAGCAAATTCCCAACATATTTCATGCAATGGAGTGATAGTAGAAGAAACCCATAAAGAATCAGTCATTGGAATCAAGAAATTTGATAAAAATAGTTTAGGGGCTCCATGCGTGGAAGGACCCATCGATGGAAGACATACATGCCTTAACCTTGAGTTTTTCTTGGAAGGAACTTAAGATGACTTAGGCTTAACTTGGTTTCTTGAATTCCAACAAGAGTGCTTGAAATGTTGGAGATACAATGGAAGACTTGGTAAAGATTAAAAGAGGAATTTGAGAGTATTTTTTAGAGTTCTAAGCCTGGAAATGGCTGAAAAACATAAAATTCTCATCTATATAGGCATTCGATTACTACCCAAATTCCCTCAGTTACAAAAAGAGAAATTTTGAGAATATTTTACCAATGGCGTGGGAAGTACACAATGCGGACTTGTCGCAGACCCTACTGATTTGCAATTTCATAAAAAAAAATTATTTTTTTGATAGGCAACCTATACCTTGTAGGTAACCATTTTCAAACACAGTTTGGCCTCCTGAAAAAAGAACATGAAGTCAAATTTATGAAATTCTACCTAGAATTTTAAAATATTTAAAAATAATGCATCATAGGTTCTTTACCAACTACGTTGAGGGCATTGAGGGGTGTTACAGGTGATATAGGCTATAAAGTTGTTGACCGCTCTAAAGCTTCTAAGAAAGGTCAGGGTCAAGTAGCTCGGAGTTATCAAGTCCAGCCAAGGTTTCCATAAGGTGGTGCTCCTAGAAACTACAGGTTATATGCCTTTCATGCTCGACAGGAGGTAGAGGACACTCTGAATGTGGTGACTGGTATGTTAAAAGCCTTTGATTTTGATGTTTATGTTTTTCTTGATCTGGGTTCAAATTTATCTTTTGTGACTTCTCCTTTAGATGTTAAGTTTGGTTTGAATCCGGAAATCTTGAGGAAGCCCTTTTCATTCTATACTCTCATGGGTGAGTCTATTATTTACCAAAGAGTCTGTTAGGGTTGTCCTATCGCAATCTTCCATAAAGTCCTTTTGTGTGATCTTGTGGAACTTGAGATGTTTGATTTTGATATTATTCTTGGGATGGATTGGTTGCATGTTCATATGCCTCTATAGATTGTAGATCCTAAAAAGTTAAGTTTCAGTTTATGAGTGAGCCTATTTTGGAATGGGAAGGTAGTGACTCCGCTTCTAAAGGTTGGTTTATTCCCTATCTCTGAGCTCGAAAAATGATTTCTAAAGGGAGAATCTATCAAATATTTATGTTTCAGGATGTGGAATCTAAGCTTCCTATTCTTAAGTTAGTTCCTGTGGTTAATGAGTTTCCAAATATATTTTCTGATGATTTGCTTAATATTTCTCCAAAAAGGAAAGCGGACTTTGGCATAGATCTTCTTCCTCATACTCAACTTAACTCTATACCTCCTTATAGTATGGCACTAACTAGATTAAAGGTGTTGAAGGAGTTGGTGAAGGACTTTGAAAAAGGGATTTATTAGACCATGTATGTCACCTTGGGGTGCTCCTGTGTGTTATTCATAAGAAAGAAGGAAGGATAGCTTCGGATGTGTATTGACTATAAAAAATTGAATAAAGTGACAACCAAGAATAAATATTCATTGCCAAAAATGGATGACTTATTTGTTCAACTTTGAGGAGCTACTCATTTCTTAAAGATTGACCTCTATTCATGTTATTATCAGTTAAGGGTCAGGGAGTGTGACATTCCCAAGTCAGCTTTTTGGACTTGATATGGGCTTTTTGAGTTTGTCGTGATATTCTTTTGCTTGACTAATGCTCCAAAGCTATTTATGGATCTTATGAATTAGGTGTTCAAGCCTTTCCTTGATAATTTTATGGTTGTCTTCATTGATGATATTCTAATTTACTCTCAAAGTAAGCGGGAGCATGTGGATCGCTTGAGGTTGTTTCTTCTAACTTTGAGGGAGAAACAATTGTTTGCCAAGTTCAGTAAATGTGACTTTTGGTTGGTGGAAGTGGCTTTTCTAGGACATGTTGTATCCAGTGATGGCATTAACTTTGATCAAAAGAAGAACAAGGTTGTGAAGAATTGGCCTAGACCGTTGAATCCTTCTGATATTAAAAATTTTCTTGGGTTGGGTGGTTATTATCAGAGGTATGTTGAGGGTTTCTCATCCATTGCATATCCCTTGACTAAGTTAACTCAAAATATGGCCAAGTTCAAATGGTCAAATGAGTGTGACAAAAGTTATCAGACTTTGAAGGATCGGCTTATATCGGCACCTATTTTGACTTTTACCAGATGGCATAGATAGGTTTATGGTGTAATGTGATGCTTCCCGGATTGTCTTAGTTTGTGTGCTCATGAAACATGGTAAGGTGATAGCTTATGCATGAGGTAATTGAAGGTGCAAGAGAAAAACTACCCGACTCATGATCTTAAGTTGGCAGTCTGGGTGTTTTCTTTGAAGATTTGGAGACATTATTTATATGGGATTCATTTTGATGTTTTCACTGATCACAAGAGTTTGTAATATGTGTTCACTCCAATAGATGTTAACTTGAGGCAAAGAAGATGGTTGGAACTTCTTAAAGATTGCAACATGAATTTTCAATATCATCCCGACAAGGCAAACATTGTAGCTGATGCTTTTAGTAGGCTATCTATAGTTGGTGCAGCACATGTTGATGAGGGAAAGAAAGAGTTGGTAAAAGATGATCATCACTTGGCTAGATTGGGTGTTACATTGGCTTACTCTAATTATGGTGGCATTCATATTCAGAATGGAACTATGTCATTATGGTTATCAATGTCAAGGAAAAATAGGACCTGGATCCATCTTTACTTGAATTGAAGTAGTTGGTTGGTTTTCTCCTAATGGGAAGATGGTGTACTTCAGTATCAGGATTAATCATATGCTTTGAATGTTAATGGTCTTACAGAGGTGATCATGAGTGAAGTCTTCAACTCTCATTACTCTATACATCTGGGATACACCAAAATGTATCAGGACTTGAAGGAGGTGTAATGGTAGTATTATATGAATAAAGTCATACCAAGTTTGTACTGGAGTGTCCTAATTGTCTACAAGTGGAGGTGGAACATTTAAGGCCAGGCAGTTTGACTCAAGATATTGAGATTCCCACTTAGAAGTGGGAAGATGTGAATAAGGACTTTGTGGTTGGTTTGCCCCATACCTAGAAACAATTTGATTCTATTTCGGTCATCATTGATAAGATGACCAAATCAGCTCATTTCCTTCTGGTCAAGACTACTTTCTATGCCGAAGATTATGCAAGGTTGTATATCCAAGAGTTGATTAGATAGCATGGTGTGCCTACGTCTTTGATATTGGATTTTGTACCCAATTTATTTCTCACTTTTGGAAATCATTTCAATAAAGACTTGGCACTTGGGTGAAGTTAAGTACTGCTTTTCATCCTCAAATCGATGGACAAGCCAAAAGGATTATTCAATCTTTGGAGGAGATGTTAAGAGCTTATGTATTGGAATTCAAGGTAAATCAGGATGATTATCTACCACTTATCAAGTTTTCTTACAACAATAGTCTTCATGCAAGCATTGGTATGGCACCATTTGAGGCTTTGTATTGATAGACATGGATTTGGTGTTGGAGTCCATGGAAAAAGTAAAGTTAATTAGGGATAGGTTGAAGAAGGCTTAATGTCATCAAAGGTCTCATTCGAATGTTAGAAAGAGGGATCTTGAGTTCCATGTCAATGATTGGGTATATGTAAAAATTTCTCCTTGGAAGGGTGTAATGTGTTTCGATAAAAGGGAAAGTTTAGTCCCTGGTATGTAGATCCTTATGAGATAGTTGATCAGATTGGCAAGGTGGGCTATAGGTTGGATTTGCCTTTGGATATGAGTTCAATTCACCTAGTTTTCTATGAGTCAATATTGAGGAAGTTGATTGGTGATTATTATTCGATTGTGCCTTGGGAAGGTGTTGAGTTTAAGAGAATTTGACTTATGAAAAGGTACCTGTTGAAAATTTTTATGCACAAATGAAATGGCTTTGCAACAAGGATGTGTCTTTGGTTAAAGTTCTTTGGAGGAATCAACATGAGCAGGGTGCTACATGAGAGGTGGAGTCAGACACAATTAGGCGATATCCCTATCTATTCCAATCTACTCAAGCCGAAGGTATTAGGTTCTTCCTATTGTAAATGGTCCTACATCTTTCACTCTTATGCTTAAATGATATGACTTGCATACATGTGTACGAAAATGGTTTAATTTATGTTTTGACATAAATTTTAATGATTTCATGATTTTCAAGAGATGAGTCACGTATTATATCCTTATATGTTTCATGATCGAGTCAAGCCTTTCAAACCATGTTCTAACTCATTCAAGGATGAATGTTCCCAAGAGAGAGATGATGTAAGGACCTGGACGTCGAGAGGCCTTAGCGATGCTATAAAATTCGGTGTCCAGCATTTTAAATGAAGACACCCTCCAGGGTCACCTTTCGCAAGTCATGGAGAGGTCGACAAGCCGCGGGCGCTACCATGGGGTGGCCCCATGCCATCTTCATGGCTTCTTGTGGCTTCAAGGAAGGTTCAAAGTCATCTAGCCCTCCAGTGAGCCCTACATGGCTCGTGGTCCTCCCCACTAGCCGTGAAAGGTGCTTGTAGGAGGTCCACCCTTAGCTTGAGAGCCACTGTCTGCCTAAGGATTCAACAATGTCACCTTGTACTGGTCGTACAACCCAACACAGCTCGTGGTGGGGCCTCATGAAGGCATTGTCCCTCAAAGTTTCTAAATATAAAAATACCATCTCGACGATTAGGTGCTATCTAGGGACACTTGTGTGGTTCATGGAGCTTTGTATGGCTCATAAGGTGTTTGTGTGAGATCCCTGGACAAAATATGTAAGTCCACTTCATTAATGGTCTTTTCGTAATTTTTATTTATTTTATTGTCCTTTTAGGACCTTGGTACCTATTCTAAGCCCCTAAATAAGATTATACTCGCTCTTTACAGATATTCCCTCTCATTATACACACATGTTCTAGATTTCAATGCCTAGGTTCTCTCTTCAAAGTCTAGTGTTGGAGGTTCAAGCTAGGATTTCAAGTGGGCATTCAGTTCAAGTCAAGTTCATTCTAATTTATCCTAATTTTCTCAAGGTATGTGGGATTGATTAATGATTCTCTTCCAAACATGAAGACCCAAAAAATTGTTTCTTCAATTTCATGAGTTAAAAGTATTGTTTGCAATTGGGTCTTTTAAAATTAGTTTTAATTTCTTTAAATTGAGAGATGTCCTGAACTTAATTATTGATTTATGATGATTTGAATTGTATTATTATGATTTAAATTGATTTTATTAACAATTGAATATGCATGTCCCTTTAATTTATGAATCTATACATGGGTAATTTCAAGTATGCTTTAGTTATTGATTTCTTCACGATTTATTTATGATTTCATCTTATTATGTTGATTTAATTATGAATACCAAATACCCATGCTATTCCTTCATTCCTTATAGCATATGCATGCATGAACAAGTATTTTCACGAGATTATGTTTATGAGGTAGGTTAAGACTGATTTATGATTATGGCTATGATGTCAAGCAGGTATGGTTATGACATGACATGTGATCATATAATATCTATGGTATGGCTTTAAGAACTTATGGGTGAGGATTCACCAACATGTACAAGTATGAAGGAGTTACTCCTATTCATGAAATCATGAATTGAAGTATTGTTAGTCTAAGTATGCATGATTATGAAGTATGTTTGGCTTTTAAGCTTAAGTATGTGTCACAACCCAGACCTAGGATCTAGGAGTGACATGATGAATGGGAACCTGAGATTCCCCAAACAAGCCTCAAAGTGTCGACGTTCACATCATCAGTCCGGAAGCGAAAACAGATAGTAACACATAGTTCTATAGGACAGGGAAAGTAGGACTCACACTATGCGGATATCATAGGAAAAGAGAGAAACATGGATGCACATAACATGAAGCACATAAATAATAAGGGGTGGGTAAGTATGACTTACTCTATAGGGGCAATTTGAGAGTTAAGATCTTTCACATCATAATATATAACCATATCATAATACTCATAGCCAATCCACAATATAATATCCAATAGATAACTATATCCATAAACATTATCTCCGAATATAACATTTAGCATATAAACATAAAAGAGTTTACAAGTTATCCAACAATGCCTCTAGTTATAAGATAGGATGGGGGCCAAGACATATCCCGGGCTCACCCTCAAATTAAAGAACATAAACAAAAGCACCATAGGTAGAGAAGTGGTGGTTTGTCCTTGGAAGATAGGACTCACCACAACAAGGAAATCTTAATATCCAAGATAACCGTCATACAGTGCATAAAGATAGTCCTCGGTCCATACATGGTTGGATCATGTAGGCAAACGTATGTATTACTATGTTTTAATGTACTAAGTGTGCGGGCATGCAATGCACATAACTTATCAAGCCTGCATTGAATGTTAGAAGACAAGTGCACATAATATAGAATGAAGTATATATCAAAAGGTGAGTATTATAACAATATGCCATGAAACCCATGAAGCATGAAATGCAAATGCTTATATAATAGGGGATGAGACCTCAACCGACATATAATACCAAGTGAGCTATTACTTGGAATCCCCATGTTATCCCCACACCAGAAAAGAGGTGGTCTACTTGCCAATGGTAAACCATACTTCTCATTTACAAGGCTCCCATTTTGCATAAGTGACCTTCCTTATGGGTCACCCATTTTTGATAGGATTTTCAATTCATATAATATCATATCAATGTTATAAACGCAACTTATGGGCCTCCCATTTTGGTGAGGGTTACCATATACATATACCTATGTTGGTACATAGTATAACAAAAGGGACAGGACCCTTGGGGATAGCCCTAACGCCCCCAATCCATTGGTGCTAATTAATCATCCCATAAGAATACATATACGTATAGATTCTTTCAAAAGAGATGCAAGTCATTTCAAATCATTTCAATGCATAATTGAGCTTAAAGCTAAACATCATTCATAATAATTAATACTTGGGCTCAAATGTCAAATCATACTTCATATCATTCTTTTCATACATAGGAATAGCCCATTCATAATATCAAAATAAGGTAAACACCCACTATGCACAGTGACCCAATGTAATAGATATTTATGTGATCACATTCTTGGTATAACCATATGAGTGAGCGTTACCCACCAATTCATTTTCATAAAATAAATGAGGTCTTAACCCACTTCATAATTTTGATGAAATCTAATGTACATTAATGCATATGCCATGAATGATATGTTAAGAGCAATGGGTAATATAGATTCAGTCAAAAATCAACACTATAGGATGAAATTCGAGTATACTCGTAAGTAAATTTTACATTCAAATCATAATATTGAGTACCCATACTTTGATCAAACTTTGAAGGGACAATGCATAATCAAATCTTCATAGTAATCGAGTAATTGAACATATAGGGCTTAAATCATCTTAAAATCATCAAACTAATGCATAGCCCATACTTCAATTGAATTTATTAAATAATAATCTTCAAAACCCATATTTAAAGTAAGCAAAATTCCATGAAATTCAAGTAAAAAAAGTTTGGGTCTTGTTGGTTGAAAGGGACCAAGAATCAATCCCACATATCTTATCTAAAGAAGAAGATTCAAGAAGAAATTTGTGAAGAAAATGGTTTTCCCTTGATTCCGAAGCTTAGACTTCACAAGAGCCTTTGAGAGAGTTCTTAAGGAAAGTTTAATGTAATTCTAAGTGTAAGGAATGAATTTGAATAAAAGGGATAAAGTATAGTTCATTCAAAGTCTTTAGGTAGCATACAAAGTCACAAAAGACCCTTAGAATAAACCATAATTATTAAAATGCCATTTATGAAATGAGTAGAAAAACTGAGGTCAAGGTCTCAAGGAGGGGGTACACGATCTGACATACTTTCCTGTGGTCCAACACTTAGAACAATTCTACTTGACCAAGGTCCAAAATGGTAATCATATACCTAGAAAAATTCAACATAGGCACCCATATGGAAGGGTCATACAGACAGTACCAAGCCACACCATCCGTTTACTCCTCCATGCCACTTCACTTAGAAAAATTCTCCATGATGAAGTTCCAAGACGATGATCCAATACTTAGAAAACATTTCACTCCAAAACCTATATGGAAGGTCCTCATGAATCGTAAAGAACCAAATTTCCTATGAGAGGGGTAGTACCATATGCCTTTGGCCCAAAAAATGGAGTTTCAAGCCCAAGGCTACCTTACAGTCCACCACACAGTCTGTATGGACTCACACAAACTGTATGGGCTCCAAGTATGGTATGTTTTAGTCCCAAACTCTGTATTAAGGCCTCACACCCCACACAAGGTGAGGGCTCACTTCAAGGAGGCTCCAGACGGACCTTATAACACCGTATGGACCGTGAAGGATTCCATAAAGCGTCACCTTGGTCCAAAGTTTTTGTAACCAAATTTCCATGCTCCATTGTGGTTGTACAAATTTTGGGTCCTTATGGTATGCATAAAAAGTATTTGAAAGACTTATTCACCTTTTGAAGAAAATATATGTATATGTATTCCCTTGGAATGATGACCTAGCACCGAATGAGATTAGATATGGGGGCTCGACCTAAGGGGTTCTTAAGTAGTCCCATTTCTCATAACTACGTGCCAGTTTAGATTCATGTTTATGCCTCTTTAAGGGATGATTATGCTATGGAAATCCTTTTGAAAAGGCCGTGTCATAAGGAAGGTGGCCATCACACTAAAAATATTGGGTCATAAGGTATGGTGTGGGCTACCTTTGGCAAGTAGTCCACTCTCATCTTAGTGCGGAGGCTATGGCATCAGGAGAT
>JAPFFP010008436.1:0-17415 GCA_026153255.1 Solanum medicagineum
ACAACACATATACACTCAACCCTCTTAAGCGCTAGGTACACATATGGTCCATCAACGCGAGATTCGAGCACATTTGAAAATTAGCATCCATTTGTCCAAAACATGTCATGCTTCATTTGAATTGTACTAGTAGTGTAAGATGTGGGGTGTTACACTATGTTCAAGGGTTTCATGAATAGGGTCTTAGAACCCTACCTTGATTTGTTTGTGGTGATTTTCATTGATCATATTTTGATCTACTCTCATAGTGAGGAGGAGCATGTGGGTTATCTGATGGTGGTGTTGCAAAAGTTGAAAGAAAAGAAGTTGTATGCTAGGTATGGGAAATGTGAACTATGGTTGAAAGAGGTTGCCTCTCTAGGTCATGTGGTGTCGGGGGATGGTATTAAGGTGGATCCTAAGAAAACGGAGGTGATTAGAAATTGAACTAGACCTTTGACTCCCTTAGACATTAGGAGTTTCTTGGGCTTAACGGGTTACTATCGGAGATTTGTGAATGAGTTCTCTTTTATTGCTTCTTCCATGACTAAGTTGACTCAAAAGAAGGCTAAGATTGTGTGGACCGATGAGTCTGAAAAAAGTTTCCAAACCTTGAAGGATAAGCTTGTCTTTGCTCCTATCTTGCCTCTACCGAAAGGGTTTGTTGTGTGATGTGATGCCTCTTGAATTAGTTTGGGTTGTGTTTTGAAGCGAAATAGTAGGTGATAGCCTATCCTTTTAGACAAATTGAGATGCATGAGAAGGATTATCCTATCTGCGGCCTTGAGTTAGCCGTCGTGGTATTTGCTTTGAAAATTTGACGTCATTATTTGTATGGGGTGCCTATTGATGTGTTTACCGATCATAAGAGTCTCCAATATGTGTTCACCCAAAGGATATTAGCTTGAGACAAAGAAGGTAGTTATAACTTCCTAAGGATTATCATATGAGTGTGCATTCTCATCCCGGTAAGACAAATGTTGTGGTTGGTGCTTTGAGTTAAGTGTCCTTGGGTAGCCTAGTTCATTTTGATGGTGGTAGCAAAGGGGTGGCTAGGGATGTATATCGGGTTGCTAGATTGGGGGTTAGGATGAAAGAGGTTGATAATGGTGGTGTGATTGTTATTGATGGTTCAAAGTCTTCCTTGGTTGATGAGGTAAAGCAAAGCAACATCTTGATCCTTCCTTGTTATAATTGAAGGCCTTGGTGAGTGTTGGCAAGGTGGAGGTTTTGTCCCAATAGTGCCCTTAGGTACCAAGGTAGGTTGTGTGTTGCTAGTATTAATGACTTGAGAAAGGGGGTTCTTCATGAGACTAATAGTAGCTATCATTCTAGCATTGGTATGGCTCCTTTTGAGGCCCTCTATGGTAGGTGTTGTAGATCACAGGTTGGGTAGTTTGAAGTGGGAGAAATGACTTTCTTGGGTCCAGATCTAGTTATGGAGGCTATGGAGAAGGTGAGTTTGGTTAGGGGAAAGGTTGTAAACAGCCCAAAGTCGTCAAAAGTCCTATCCGATGTAAGGAGAATGGATCTTGAATTTAAAGTTGGTGATTGGGTCTATTTGAAGGCAACCATGAAGAGTGTGGTCCGGTTTGGCAAGAGAGGGAATTGAGTGTAAGGTTTGTGAGTACTTATAGAGTGTTGTGAAGGATAAGTTGGATTAGGAGAAGATCCCAATGGAGATATTGGATGGGTGAAAAAAGTTGATTAATAAGGATGTGGTTTTCGTCAAGGCCCTTTGAAAGAATCGTCAAGTCGATAGTCTCTCTCGGGGAGCCGAAGTGGGCATGGAGAAGCAATACACGTACCTATTTCATTCTACTCAAGCTTGTGATAACACGTCAAGTCCTTTTCTTTTATGATTCCAAATCATATGTTTAAGCCCATATGTCATTTGCATGCATTCATGTTTATGTTGACAAGTTCATGATGATTTTAACACTTATGTTGAGATTTTGAAAATGGTGTTTTAAATGTGTTGTTGCATTGTTGTTGGGGTTGATTTCATCATGATTTCTTCACGATTACTCTTTTTATGTATGTTTCTTTGACATTCAGGGGTGAATGTTGCCAACGGGAAGATATTGAAATGACCCCCAAAAGTGCCCGAAAATGTGCCTCAAAAGTGGCCGGAATTGTAATTTTCATATATCTGAAAATTCATGCGTGATATAAAAAATCCAACTTCATATTCTTGATCAGGAGAAAAATTGAGAGGGAAATAGGTCTAACTCCGATTTTAGAGCAACTGTAGCAAAATTTGATTTTTCTAAGTTTGCAAAAAACAGTGTCTGTCCGCGATGGTACCGCTACGCGCCTCCTTCGCAGACCAGTATTATTTTTGCTCGGTTTTATTGTTCAGTCCAAGGGTTTTGGGTGTTAGGCCTAAGTCTTCCTATGAATGAAAATACCTATATTTAGCCACATTTTACCTTCATTTCATACAAGACATTCCCCAATACTCTCTCAAATACTTAGACAAATATATTACTCAAAATTTCAAGTGCCAAATCTCATTCCAGATCTTAAGAAAATCATTCAAGCTTCAATTTTTCAGCTACATCTTCATCAAAAAATTCTCCAAAGTTGAGGTATGTGGGTTTCGATCATTGGGTCCTTTCACCCATGTTGCCCAAGCTTCCTTTTTACCTAAATCTCAGATTTCTAAGTTGATTTAATTTTGGTTCATACTTACCATGAATTTGACTATGAACTATGTTGGGGTTTTGTAAAAGTGTGACTATTTAAGCATGTTTTAAGTGATGAATCTTGGATCTATCTTGAAATTTGATGAAGGGTTTTTATGTATATTACGTGATGGTATTACCAAGTATTGGTGGGTAGTGTTACATTGGATTTTCTTGCATGATTTCACTCTTGAATTGCATGGTTTTACACTAGCATTATACACCCGCCAAGTGTTTGATAAAATATCCAGTTATGGATTCTTGAGTTGTTGAAGGTCTAAAGCATGGCTTATGATTCGAATGACTTTATGATAATGAAAGGAATGTATATATGTGTCATTTTCCTCTATAGTGTTATGAGTTGACGAAGCCTCACTCAGGGGGTTGTAGGCCCGGGTAACCACATTGAGGGGTTGGTACCTTGATTGCCTCGCTCGGGAGGTAGTAGGCCTGGTAACTACATTGAGGGATTTGTACCTAAATTGCCTCGCTTCGGAGGTAGTAAGACCGTGCTACCATTATTGGGCGGTATGTACCTTAACAACCGCATTGAGGGGTTGGTACCTCGGTTGCCTCGCTCGGGAGGTAGTAGGCCCGGGTATCCACATTGATGGGTTTGTACCTCGATTGCCTCGCTTAGGAGGTAGTAGGCCCATGCTACCATGATTGAGGTTATGTATCTCTAACCACATTGAGGGGTTTGTATCTCGATTGCCTCGCTCGAGAGGTAGTAGGCCCGTGCTACCATGTTGGGGTGTATGTACCTCAATAACCACGTTGAGGGTTCTTACTTCAATCGCCTCTCCAAGGAGGTGGTAGGCCTTAGATATTCTAAATTGATGGTCACTTCTTACACACGTATTAGGTTCTATGTAAGCATGACTTTCTCTAAGTATCATCCATGCATGTCATATCGCTATATGCTTATTCATTACTAATGTTTATGCATTTCGATTATGTTGCTTATCTCTTGTTGTATTGCATCCTACATACTTAGTACATTCAAATGTACCAACACATACTCTATGCCTTTATGATATTACCATGTAGAAATCGGAGCTCCCATTGATTCTCCTTCACGTGGATAGACAGATTATTCAAGTTAGCTTTGGCGAGTCTTCATGTCCAGGACAATATCTATCTTCTTTCATGCTTATGCTTAGACTACGTCTTGTACATTTTGGGATATGGTCGTTACTATGAGGGTGAGCCCGGTTGCTTGTCTTGGCCCCCGTTAAGTCCTATGTCTAGAGGTGTTGTTTAACAAGCTATGTATTATGCTTGACTTTTGACTCATCTATGTTATTTAAGTATTAAACTCTCTCCCTTAGTCCAAATTTCCCTTGTTCATGTTATCTCTTGTTGTTTATCTTGCTTTCGCAACCAAGGATGTGTGTATGATATGCTAAGAGGCTTGTTTGGGGTCCCTTCAGGTTCCCCATTTGCCTTGTTACGTCTAGGCCTTAGTTTGGGTCATGACACATAGTACTGTGAATTACAATAAAAAATAATAGAAGTCATTTAATATTACTACATTATCACATTAAAATGAGTAAATGTGTTCATGTCTATAAAATAGCTTAAAATGGTATTGTCACAACATTGCACCCTAAATATTGTTTGAACTACTTGCCCCTATTTTTTTCCCTTTGTTTCTCTCTCATTTCTTGAAACTTTCTTGTTAAGATTGCTGTTTTTGCATTCCATGTTAGCTTGCTTGTAGTACTTGGTTTGAAACCAATATCACCAGTAACATCAGATGATCTTGTCACTTTTGTTGTACCAGTAGAGAAAATCTTACAACTTGACATACCAGGTTGGACTCATATTATACAAATAGTCAGTCTAAATTAAAATTACAATTTATATGAATTTAAAATAAATACTTAAATTAAGGGTTTTGAATCTATTTTCATCTTGAAACACACCCATCCCAATGACTGATGGTCCTTTGTATAAGATTGTGCTTCCCTTTGGCCAACCCTTTCCTCTTTTACTATTAGTAGGTATTGAAGGTACATGGTAATCAGGAGGTGCAGAAGACGATGTAGGATAGTCAGCAAGTGTTGTAGATGTAGATGTAGATGTACTAGGTCCTGCAGATGTAGGAGCACCAGTTTCTGTAGGCTCTTTTCTTGGTCTTCCTCTTGGCCTCTTTGCTTAAGGATCAACTTTTTTTGCTTGTTTATGTACATATTAAAAAAACAAAATGAAAATTACCATAGTTGTTACAGATCAATTCAAAGTCAAACTATTACCATAGTTTTCCTATTTCCCCTCTCTGAATTTGATGGTTCTTTCCCTGCTGATGACTTGTGGACATCCTCTCTTATTGTGGCGTCTACCATTACAATTTATACATGTCGCAACAAGCCCAATTCTATTTAACTTTCTAGATTTTTTACTTTCACCAGCTTCTTTTCTTCTAACTTTGCTTGGCCTTCCAGGCATATCTTTTATTTCTGGTGGTGTAACTTTGGGATAGAAGACATAGGCTACATGTCCATGTTTGTGACTGGTTGAAGAACATTTGCATAAGTCCTACAGTAAGTCGCCATACTGTAGTAGCCATCAATGTAATAAAGAGGATCACATTTTATAAAGTAAATTGCAACCACGACATGTGCACATGGTATGCCTTTTAACTGCCATGCTCCACAACTACAAGTCCACCTACTAAGATCCACAATGTGTTGAGATAGTCCTTCTCTCACTTCAAGCCCCTCAGCTCCATTAAGTTCAATAATACAATTTATCAACTTATCAATGTTCTCCTCTAATACCTTCAAAGCAATAGGAGATAAATTACGCTTCCACGTATTTAGGAACTCTCTTAACTTAGTTATTCTTGTCATCATCTTCACTCTTATCTCTTCAAGCATAGTGATGATTGTCTTGTGTCTTTCTGCCAAGATCTATGCATTGAAACACTCAGACATGTTATTGTTTAAAAAATCACACTTTACTTCAATATTGAAGTAAACTTAACACTAGTACTCTATGTTGTGGTACATTAAGTCCTTTATCATTTTTGTTAGACCAAGCAATTTCATTTTCTCCACATTTTTTCTTAATTGAGATTCAAATGTACTATTAGCAATCAACAAAATTGTTGTCTTCTTTGAAGACCTCTCTAGAATTGTTGCAAACATTCCCTTTTGTAATAGTAAATATAAGAGGGAAACTTAATAATAAATAATAAATACAAAAGAAAAATTAATTTATACAAATGCATAATAAAACTGTACAAAGACATTTTGCATATCTGTAATCAAAGTGAGATTTTCACCATCCCCTAGTCTTAGGTCATCCTTTAACAGTTTGACAAACCATGTTCATGTATTTTTATTTTCATACTCAACTACTGCCTGAGCAAGTGGAAACATCTGATTATTTGCATCTTTTGCCACAAGAACTAACAACTAACCATTTACAAACTCCTTTAAGAAAACAACCATCTAAACCTTAACAGTTTCTAGAATTTAAGAGTGCCTTCTTCAACGGATCAAAGAAAATATAGAAGCTCGGAAGCACTGGCCTTCCACGTGCATCAGATTCACCTACTTTAACAATACAAGTGCTGCCTGAATTGGTCCTCAATAGTTCATCTTTGTAGTCCAGAATTCTACCATATTCCACAATATGATCACCCACGATATCTTTCAACACTTTACTTCTGGCCCTCTTAACATTATTATTACCAACATGAATTTTAAAATTTTTCCTAATTAACTCTTGTAACTTGAAAACTCTTATATTTATCTGTTCAACAATTCTTTCGCTAAAGACAGAAGAAATAAACTTGGCATTACACAAATGATTTCTAGTTGTACCGTTGCAAGTATGCTTTAGATTGTAAGTCTTTATCATGAAATCATTTGTTCTATTGTCGAGACATGCATACAAAAGCCATGGACAACCATCTTTACATCTCACTCTAGCTCGTTTTTGCATATTCACCCACTTCTCTATTTGAACGCTATTTTGGATAGCATATCTGGTTACAACTCTTTTAAATTCTTTCACATTTGCAAAGACCATATCAAACTGGTACACAACTTTCTTGGCAATAGGATCATGAATAATTTTTTATTTGTTTCCCTCCTTCTCCTTGATAAATTTATATTTCTTGGTAAATTTACATTTCTCGATTCAATATCTTCATCACTAAACTCAGGTTCATCTATTTCAGAACTGACAGCATTAGAACTAGTATAATAGGGCTCATCACCTCCTAACCTTCCTTCAACACTTATTTTACTTATTTAAGTTTCATCATAATCTAAATCTGGCCAAGCTTCACCTACTGACACCTTTTCAGTATCAACTGGTACTCTCTCCTTTCTTTTCTTCTTTGAAAAGTCCTCTTTTCAGCCCTCAACTCTCTAACCTCCTCATGTACATCAGTACCAATATCCTCATCATCATCTCTAACCAATCCATCTTCAGACTCAACACTCTCTGCAGTTGAGTAATCAGAACCCTCTTTCTCTATGAAATCAGATTCAATTAGACCTAAATCTACATTATCAACATTTATAGTACTAGGATCTACAGTAGTAGGAGGAGTTGTGGTAAGGGGAGATGTAGTAGTAGTAGTTGCAGTGGGATGAGTTGTGCTAGGACTTGCAGTAGCTACAGAGGAAAGAGGTATGGTAGGACTTGCAACAATTGTAACAGGAGGAGTTATGGTAGCAATTGCAGTAGTTGCAGTTAGAGGGATTATAGCAGGACTTGCAGCAGTTGTAGAGGGAGGAGTAGCTGTAGTTGTAGTAGGAGGAGATGTGGAAAAAGGAGATCTAGTATTAAAGGTAGCACTTTACTCCATTTTCATGATTACCACTTGGTCATTTATTTTATTAAAAGTTGAGTCAGATTCTTTCTTATCCCCATGACTAATACTTTTTAATAAAATTGGTTTGGGCTCCACAACTGGTTCATCAATCAAGTAGTTTACATATACCTTAAAAATATCTACATCTTTCAAAGTAAATATTCATATAATTGTCAATATCTATCAAAATACTATTGTTAGGTGCTTTAATAGTATATTTGCAAGTTGTGGTATATTCCAAGTTATTTAATATAGCCTCTCAATTCAAAATAGGACATTCTATCCACATCAACATCCAAAAATTCTGTAACTTGCCCACCAGTATATACTGGTTGTCCACTACTCAAATCTAACACCCCACCATGATACCATCTTAAAGTAATCAAAGTAAACCCACTCATATCCTACCTGAAAAGAATGAAAGTGCAGAAAATAATTGAAATTTATACAATGTTCATGAAATACACAACATTAACTGAACAAAATATCATATATATGATAGACAAAGAAAGCCTAAATTAAAACAAAAATACATAACACTAATACGCAACAATAATACATTGTACTTTTTGTGTAACATAGCATGCACATATTGTTGCACACAATTTTGTTCTTAGTTTTTCGAACTAATAGTCAAATTAAAAATCCATAATCGAACGCTATTGTCAGAACTAAATATATCCTATCAATAAGTAAAACATGGTTCTTCATGACAATGTTGTTCAAATACATTTTTAAGCTAACACTAACAATAACAAAAAAAGAACCATAATCAAACACTACCATCAATAACAATGGATAATAAGAACAAGGGAACTAACCTTAACACAGAGAAAAAGCCAAGCAAACTTTAATGAGACATCAACCAAGTCAACAAAACTTCAATCGTTAAAACATGTAAAGGGATTTCAAAAGCTGTGGAAGAAGAAACGAGTCCGACAATTAATGAAGAAGAAAAGGAAAAGGGTCTGAGAGAATGGAAGTGGAAGAAAAAAGATCAAGGTAAAAAAATAATTATAAGGATAAAATGGAGTACAAAAGACGTGGGATCTCAATTGTTATATGTGGCAGCGCATGTAAACAAACATTTATATTTATCTAGTTTATGTGGACACATTAGTGAATAAAGATTACTAAATAAAGTAAATAAAAGGTACGGAGGGAGGGGGGAGGGGTGATAGGACTCCCGTGAAAGTAAAGTGTCTAGTTGAAAATATGATTATAGGTTGAGAACTTTTTTTTTTGGTTATTTTCTTGGCACCAATTATAAGATAATAGATATAATACATAATAATCGAGATAACAAGAAGAAGAAGGTGAGGCAAGACTAGCAAGAAAGAAAGACTAAAAAATATACTCATTAAGAGACAAACAACAGAAAAACATCAAGAGCCTATAAACAACCTAGCCACTTAGGATCTAATCCAACTCAGCCTAGCAATGGAGGTTATAGAAAGGTGCCACATCAACTTGTCTGTGTTTCTCTTTTATTATATATAAAATGATGGATATTGATATAGATTTTGGAGCTCCTTAATTTTAAATATATTTCCTCTTAACATATATTTTAGGACTTCTTACTTATTAATTTTCTGAATACATCTTATCGTATATTTTGCTTATCAAATATTTTAGAACTTTTTGATTTTTAATTTCTCTTACAATATATTTCAGAACACCTTAATTTTAAATATTGTAAAAATAATTAAATAAAAATGGTATATACCAATTTTGTTTAGGTAGAGTTTTCTAATGAATGAAAACAAGTTCAATCAACATCTCTAAAAACCTCCATAATATATATTAGATTTGTTTGACCCAATTTTATTATATTTCAAATTATTAATATGAACACAAGCATCATCTTTAGTCTTAAAAATGGAAACTCAAATATATAAGCATCATCCACATTACAACACAAATTCATAATTCAACATTTTTCTTAAACCTAAGGACAAATAACATGCATTAACATTCAACTGAATTACTAATAAAATTACAATTTATCTAGAAAAGCCTTGCATTTTAACCCTCGGGTAAGAGCTCAAAATCCCACAGGTAAAGAAAGGATTTCACAGGAGTACTTGATGCAACATCGATATCTCTCGAGTTCAAATTTGTACTTAATGCATCATTTTCCAAGTTCACTTGTTGATGCCCATACATATCTTCATTTTCTCTTTTTCTTTTTCTTTCTGCCCACGAAAATATAAAAGGATCAACATAATGAACATGAAAACAACAATAATAATTTCAATATATGGAGGAGCTATACGTTCTATTGTGAGTTTCTTTACTTTGCTTACCAATGTTGGAAGGAATATCACGTTCAGATAAATAATTAACTCCAGTCCGATCTTTTATGTAAACCCTATTGCAAGATTCACATGTCCAACCACATAATGTTTGATCAATTTTTTACCCTTTATATGTTTCGATGTCACCTGCAAATTAAACCCTTTAAATGACCAAGCATAAATAGAGTTGATCTCATTATTTATTCTAATCTAACTTTCTTGAGATAACCTGTGATGTTTCTCCCTTTGCACTTGATTTCTTCTTTCTTTCAGGAATTTCTCCATACACAACAAACTTGTAAACTTCTACCAGAGATCGACACTTTTCGTTTGTCTCCAAATGATGATAGACCTATTTGCCAACAATTATTAAATATTTATTCTGTCAGAATCTTATCAAATGAGAATTTCAATTATTTAAGAGCAGAGAAAAATTATAAGTAAATTGAAAAATGTATGTAGTTTATAAGTTCAATTATATCCATACAGGAGAGAATGAAAGCAAACAATAAAAGTATCTAGTTATTATTGGCAAAAAAAGACATTTATATTATTTAGACAAGAACTTACGTAATCAATAGCTGATCCATCTCGACGAGAAGTATTCTTGATAATCCAGTTTTGGCTTCTCTGTTCCAACGTATGCATATGCAGGTAATGTGTATTTTTTGGTATCGTCTCTATAACCTTATTCTTCCTCTTCTCATTCTGCAGCCAAAAATAGTTGTATTTTATGAAATTCAAATTTATTTAACTTCCAATCTCAAAAGGTAATTACCTAGATGAAGCAGGGAGCATCAACATTTTGTACATCAAGTTGTACACAAGATATTGATAATTCCATAATTGTCCTGTCTTTATCTTTTAAAGGATTATGGTCTGGCTACTAGCACAATATGATGAAGTGTAGTTGTTACTTTGATTTGTTGCCTTTGTTTAATTCTATTTTTGTTTTCCCATTTCATCTTCTTTATTTACTTTTTATATAAAAAAATAAAAATACTAAATTTTACTTTGACTTCAATGGGATCAAGACAATATGAGTCGTTGGCCTATACTTGTTCCTGACATATTTGTATGATTAATTTTGAATGAAACTTCTTCATCAATTATAGTTGCATATTTGGAGAAGTAATTGACAACATGATTGTTTGTTTTATAGCAATGAATTGTTATGACAGTAGCTTAGTTCAAATTATAATGCATTCAATTATGTTCCTTGATAGTCAGTACTAAGTTTTTGATTTGTCATTTTTTAACATGTTAGCCACTAGGGTATTAGGTTTTATGATGAATGAGTATATATTCTCAAAACATTACTATCTCTGGTGTTGAGTTTTTCATTTTCTCACAAATTTTGTATCAAGATGATGCCATAGTAATTTTTTAAATCATTCGTGGTTTTGATGTAGAACAATAAATTTATGTGTTAATGTTTTAAGTAATTCTCTTTCCAAAGGTAGGAAGAGCCTTCATACATTATAGTTAATTCTAAAACAATGAATAATATCATGTGAACGAAGATTATCTTGGAAGACCTACCATTTCTTGACTTGAATGTAGAATTAACTAAAAAAGTGGTAAACTAAAAAAAAGATCTAACTTGGTCATATCTACTATTGAGAAATAGAATTTAGACTTAACTTGTTGGACAACCTCCAAAAGTATCATTGTTACTACTACCATTATTTATTTATATATATTTATAAGTCATATATCTCTAAATTACTGTGGACTTTTTTTTTTGAGTTGAGGGTCTATTGAAAATGCCACTGTACCTACAAGGTAATAATGAAAGCTGTATACATTTTATTTTTATGGTACCCAATTTTTTAAAATTACAATAAATATGTTGTTCATTTATATTTATAATTTTATCGGCATGATAAATTTAAATATTGTTATTGTGGTAGAATCTAAATGTTTTAGTTTTAGCGAAGAACATTTATATTTCTTTCACAACATGTAGCATTTTAAAATTCAAGAATTCATGAAAAGATTTTATATATGCCTTAAAATGGAAAGAAGAAAAACCGAATTATTAATAGAATTGTTTTTAAATGCTTACCTCTGAAACATCAAGTTCTGATTCCTCAGATGTGATATAAGATATAGGAACTTTCACTAATGTTGCAGCCTCATCACCATCAACTTGGTGCTGCTTATACATATTCTGGTAGAAAATATGAAAAACTAATCAGTTCTTTTGTGAAACAAAAATTTGTATGGAAGAATAATGGAGCATTTCAAGAAAAGATGAATATTGATTGCTTGCTAGTATATGTATGTTTGTGTGTTTACATGCATATGTATGTGTATATATGCAACCATTAATTTTATAGCATATATTACATGGTAAAAGATTATCTTAAAAGCCCTACCAATTTTTAGCATGAGTGTATACTTAACTAAATATAATAGTATAATAGATGAAGAAGATCTATATAAGTTATATCTGTTAGCAAAGATAATTTATACTTGTTAGAATATATATAAAACTTGTTTTTATCAGTATGACATTTTTAAGATTGTTGTAATACAATTTTAAATATTTCAATTTTAGAGAAGAACATTATTTTTTCTTTCATAATACAATTAATATTAAAAAGTTATTTAAAAATCCATCTAAAGAACTATATATGTCTTAAAAGGAAAAAAAATTAAGCACCTTATAATTTGGGGAAAAAACTTATGATTTGGGAAAAAAATAGCTTATCACAAAAACATCAACTTTTGATTCTTGAGTTGTGATACAAGATATGGGAACATCCATTAATATTGCATCTTCATCTTCATCACCATTAACTTTCTGCTGATTATTCATATTCTAGTAAGAAGTATGAAACTCATGGTTAAATCTTTGTAAGATGTAAAAATTGTTGGAAATTATGAGGAACATTTTCAAGAAAAATTTAAAACTACTAGCTTGCTAGTAATTTATGTGTATTTATCTAGTAACAATTCAAAAACTTAATCAAAATGCTACAATACCCCGAAAAATATTAAACTAAAGAATGTTTATCTGTTAAGCTTATGTATTTTGTAATAAGATCAATAATTATTGTGATGATTCATTTCAAAAGGTTCAACAAATTTAATGTGTGATAGAGAGTTTCATCACACAATCAAATTTTCTTTGTAAACAAGTTAATATTTTTTAAAAAAGAAATAATGTTTAAAGCTTCTCTTTCTATGAAAATTGTTAAAAGGGTCCTCAGACTCTAAAAATATTACAAATTAAACAAATTTCCACCCATAGCACCAATTATTTCTTCTTTAATGAGATCAAATTTAAGTTGATCAATCTCCTCTATTATGACTTAGAATTATAAAAATTTGCATCCTTGCAATTAGAAAAAAATAACACACTTGTTAGACAAAGAGAGAAAACAATTATGAAAAACTTAGATCCATAAAAGTAATTAAGATTATGTGTTTCAATTTGTGATCTTGAATCCCTAAAGATTTATTAAATTCATTGGATCAGTATAAAATTTTTCATCTTAAATTAACATTTTTTTTCTCTTAGCAAATTAAGAATTTTGGGAAAAATCAATTTTAAAAACTTATTGTAATATACATATCATCATTAATCTAAACTCATTAAACAACATACATAAATCATAGAAAGAAAACTTACTTGTTCTTCTTGCAGCGAAAGCAGAAGTTGAAGAATAGGATGAATCACAGTTTAATTTATTGGTTGATAATGGTTGTCACAATATATATAATGGAGCAAAATTCGATAGCATCATCTAAACCCTAATTGATAGAGATGAGAGTATAATGAGTATTTTGATAGAAAATATTAGGGCTAATTATCTTAATGGGCCGTAAACAACTGCATATGGATGGACCTAAATTTTTTACATCTTCTACTCATACATAGCATGTTACACCCGATCAAAATTACTAAAATACCCCTATATGAGAGACACTTGTATAACATGACTTCCCAAAATATTTTGGAAAATCCAAGGCTGAAAACGCAATCAACACAAAAAGTTATGTGGAAAAATGTTCCTGGTTGATTTTTAGATTAGAGCAATCAGATCAAAAGATGATTAATCGAAGTAAAAACGCAATTTCAAAAAAGTGCGAGACATGTACGTGGCATCGACTTGTCGTGGGTTTTCACTTAATGGTGATCCCAATATTTTCTACGGGATTACAAAGTCGAGTAGAAATTTTCGATGAAAATTATACTAATAATGTCCAAGTCCACAACTTGGTAGGTTGTAGTACAAAAATTTCAATTTTTTCGAGAGACATTTCAAAATTTTCTTCACCCTCCTAAAGTTATTCCATGAATAAAATAGGTTGTTTTTTTAATTAAAAAGGGTTTAAAATCCATTGCTAAGCTTTTTACGATATTCTAATAGAAGCTAGGGCTAAGGAGAAGAAGAGAAGAGTTACGAATTTGAGAAATTGGAGCACAAACCTTTGCCAACTGACCATCAAACTTCATTCCAAGCATGTAAAGCTTCCTACACCGTGCGACTGAGTCCATCCACGTGCCCTTCCATCTACTTGAGTTGAATTCACGAATGGTAATTGAGTATTGAAAATCCTATGAATCCTAAACTTCGAGTTTCCTGTATGTATTTTGAGTTTCTATACATATTTATAAATGAACTAAGAAATTACATGATGGTCATATGAAATTGGAGTACAAAATTTGTATTCAGTACTATGAACCTAGAATTGCTTCATTCTACATAGTCTTTGTTGCATTTATCGGATTGAGACTATGATTGTGATTATCTAAGTTGAATAAATTGAGTATGATTTGAGCACGAAGAGCATATTGCCTGCATTTTTGCATATTTAATATGCATCTTATTTGTTTTATATGATGAGCATGATAATGTGGAGTCTAAATGACCATCAGAGTCTGAGTTTGAGTCATGATTATATGCACGATTCTAATTGGCTGATTGAGTAATTGGGTTGAGTTGAGATAATCCATCAAGAGAGTTTTGAGCTGATTGGTACAAGCATAATTTAGTCTTGGGAGGAGTATTTTTAGCACTAGTATAGGAACGAGTAAATAATCAACTCTAACCCGTGAACTATGTTGCCAGCATAGGATATTCATGCTGTAAAATCTAGCGACTCATGTCCCAAAAAGATGGACATTTATCTTAGATCCAAGACAGAGTTGATCGTCCTTTAAATGACATTGCCTTCGTTGTGCATCACCAAACTAGAGGTGGTGGGATTGGATGTCCTTTAAGAGAAACTCCTAACCAATACCTGATTGAACATATCATATTTTAAACTGAGTTGCATAGAAAGTGAGTCTACATTTAAAGCATGATTTTAAACTATAAATTTGCATATGAGTTGATGAATTGAGTTTGAGCTTTACTTGTTAGTTTGGCCATTTTTACGTACCAGTATATTCCATGTACTAATATATGTTTGGGACTACATCGTTAATAATGCAGTTACAGGTGATAGAGGACTTTAGCAGGTGCATCGCTGAGGTACAACATCTTGCTTCTAGAGTTGGTGAGCCCTAGCTATTCAAAGGATACTTTCTTTCCTTTCTTTTGAGTATTTGAATTATTTCATTTGAGGTAGCCCGAAACTTGTCTTGGCACCTTCTAGATGGATAAAGGCTTTATATACCTTGAGTAGAGATAGTTTAATTGTTGTTATTTTCCAAACTTGATCATTGCAAACTATTATTATAAGAGTTTTTACTTATCTAATATGATGGATTTTCTGAGTATTCTTCTGCTGTTGAGTTTGACGTGATGATAAAGTCAGGTGGTTCTCTTGGGGAATCAACAATGATTCTCATGTGTCAGCCATGCCAATAGTACCCTCCCAGGGTGTGGTGAACTTGCAATCAGACCATAGAGTTCAAGTGTCCCGGGGAGTCTATGAAGCCGTGTCAAGTAGAGTCTTGTTTATGGGTATGTTGTGCACCATACTTTATAAGTAGGAGACTATAGGACATTAGGAATGGCTACACTTCTGTTGTATTATGAGTTTGTGCAATTGAATTTAACTCTATTAAAGTATCTATCTAATTCGTGCTTCACATGTTTGCAGATCATGCCTCCTAACCATATCGCCACCCAAAGAGACGCTTTAGCCTTCAACACTAAGAATCCCCCACCAGAAGTGCCTACCCAGATGGAGACAAGAGCTTGAGGTTGACCTAATAGGACTCCTATGGTTTCACAGGTGCCTACTGCTCAGCCAGCTCCCATTTCAGAGACTGAGTTTAGGGGAGCAATTCCTTTGTTTACCTAGCTTGTGGCTTCCCAAAGGGGTTATGTTACTTCACGGGTTCCTCGATCTAGCTCCTAAGAGCCAACTGCTGCAACTAGGCTTAGGGATTTTTCGAGGATGATCCCGCCAGTTTTTACAAGGTCTAAGGATGAGGAGGACGCCCAAAACTTTATTGATGATACATGGAGACTCATGAAGGTCATGCACACAACTAAGATCGACGGAGTTGAACATGCTTACTATTAGCTTAAAGATGTGGAAAATGTTAGGTATAATCAATGGGAAATGGTTCGAGGTGAGGATGCTGAGCCCCTTGAGTGGAATGAATTTTAGAGTGTCGTCCTTGATCATTTCTTTCTCCAGGAGTTAAGGTAGGTCAAGATTGAAGAGTTCCTGAACATAAAGCAGGAATGTTAATTGTCAAGGAGTACAATCTCAAGTTCATCCAATGATCCAGGTGTGCTCAGGAGATGGTCCGGGATGTCATGACCCAAGCCTAAGGCCTAAACGTGACATGAATAATGGGAAGTTCAGACATAACCCAAACAAGCCTCTTAGTATATCATGTACACTCCATTGGTTGCGGAAGCAAAATAGAACAACATCAAGAGTCAAATATTAAAAAGGGAAAGCGGGATTAAGGGAAGTCTTTCATAATCATAGAAACATAAGGAGAGTCAAGTTCATACGTATATACAAACATAATATCCAACAATATCTCTACTAGAGAACGGAGCGGGGGCCAAAACACTTCACGGGCTCACCCTCATAACAATAAGTACTCATCATAAAGAATAAGTCTCAACATAGCATGCGTAAAAGTAGATATTATCCTCAGAGTTGAGGACTCACTAAAGCTTTCTTCAAAGAATCGAACTAGCCACGTGAAGGAGGATGATGGATAGGAGCTTTGGTCCCTACATGGTGATATCATGTAGGCATAAAATACGTGTTAGTACTTAGAATGTACTAAGTATGCGGAATACAATGCAACGAAGACATAATCCATAATATTCAAAATGCATACATATAGCCAATGGATATAAGCTCAATATGACATGTTTAATTAATGCTTGGGTGTAAACATGCTTGAGGATAATCATACTGTTAGACCCCGTAAATTAACTAGTCAAAGTAAATCGTTTAATTAGAAGAGTTAAGGTGAATATAGCGTAATTTAAATTAAGTAAGTTTGTGGTGCTTAATTATAATAGAAGTGTATTTTTTAAATTGGGAGTCGGGAGTCCTCAATTGGATTTAAAATAGAAAGTTTGGGACTAAATTGATCAATAAGAAAATTTGAGGCCCTTATGATGCAATTTAGAGAAATTCTCTCTCTATATATACTCCCTTGGTTCAAAAAGTTAAGACC
>JAPFFP010008447.1:0-17412 GCA_026153255.1 Solanum medicagineum
AACATATTACAATTTTCAGCTCCCAAGTTTCTTTTAAGAGTGAAATTACAACGTTGTACAACAACTCATCTTTGTGGACTGTAAAAGTGATGCAGCAACTTAATTACATGACTAACAACCTATATATTGTTTGAACATAAGTCTTACTTCATAATTCATCCAACTAATTAAGATAAAATCCTCTTGAACAACAAGAAACGTCCACAACAATACTTAGGACACATGCTGTCCAGAATTTCCAGCATAACATAATAGCATATACTTCTTGTTTCTCATGAAGAAATCATTTTAAATACACAACTATAATTACTTACCTTTGCCTTATTTATAGGTTCTATGTTCCCTTCAAAATCCTTAGAGAATGTTTTGGCAGCTTGATGAAGTGAATTAGAAAGAAGACAAAAGACTTTAAGAAAGCTGAAACTTTCTTTCCTAGTGGAATGAATTAGTGCTAAACTTGATCCGTTTTTAAAAATCAATTTGTCCCACTTTGTCCTACACTTAGACCTAATAATGAAACCCATTAATAGTCTAATAATTCAGCATCTTATCCTCCAAAATTGGGCTTAATTGGGTCTAAATTTTGATGGACCTTTGCTGCCAATTTTCCAACTTTGTTCTTAGTTCATTTTAGGTCCAAATGGACAAGTGGTTTGTAGTGTACTTAGGACTTTTTAAAATTCTTCTTGGACTGACAATAAGGTCCATTTATGATACTAAAACATGGGCCAAAGTTACACCCTTAATACAAAATTTATTCATAATCGAACTTGAACAAATTCGGTGTTGAGCCTCGTCTCCGTTTAGCTATCAATTATAAGCTAAGAAAGTAGGTGACTCACCTACTAGAATATTAAGTCATACAATAACTTCAATTCTTTTACTTAGTTTAGGGATAATATATTCTCAATTTAACACCAACACATATATACCCTCGACCTTCTTAAGCATTTAGACTCACATATCGCCCATTAACACAAGATTCAAGCACTTTCAAGAATTGACGCTAATTTGACCAAACCATAACGTGATTCATTTACAAAGCATTAGTACATGTAAAATGTGGGGTGTGAAAAAACCAAACATGATAACATGAACTAGACTGATCCACTAGCAAAGCCTATTTAGGAAAATAATATCATCCTGTGGTGGCACATAGTTTAGACACTAAAGACTTTATGTAAGGAACCCATGGGTCGAGCCCCTATCTTAAGCCTCAATTGGTGCTAAGTCTAATCCAATGGAATACTTGAAATAATCATTATTTTAATCATAACATGAGTAGCTCGTAAGAGACATGATAACATGACATGAGTAGCTCATCCACATGCTTGACCTCTTCTAGTAAGCTGAACAACAACTTGAACATTATGGTAAAATAATATTCATAGTTAATCCCACAACTTCACATGAATAGCTCACAAGAGAATAAAATCTTTAAATAGGGCTCAACTTGTCACTTGCATAATCATAGATACTTTTCATGAATTAAATACATGCTTGAAAGCCCTTAATTATCATGAAATCACTTGACTTTTAAATCATGTAATAGTTCATCAACAACTTGAGAATTCTTGTCATGTAATTTTATCAAACACATGGTGGGCTCATAACACTAATTCAAAATCATGCAACTAAAGAGTAAAACAAGAACAGTAAACGCAATTCAAATCAACCCACGAATATTGTAGTAAAAATATCATTTAGGGTATCTTGAAATTCATCTCAAAATTCACAATAGTTTGTAGTTTTCATAGTTCACATCTTGCCTAACTTCAATATATATAAATCAATTCATGCTATGAGATTAAAATAGATATTCATGCATGATCAATCAACACTTGATAAACCCCAACCTAATTTACGTTTATAATTCATAATAAGAGATACCCATGGGTAATATAACTTGAAATCATGCAATATTAATAAAAAGAGAAAGTTGGGCTCCATGTGTGAAAGGATCCATGGGTGAAGATCCACACACCTTAAACTTGGATTTTCTTCAAAATTGGCTAGAGCAAGACTTGAGACTTGACTTGGATCCCTGAAATCCAATGTTTTCTTGAGACCCTTGAATTTAAATGGAAATTTTGATAAATCTTAGAGAGGTTGTAGAGAGTGTTTTGTGAGTTCTAGAGTTGAAAAATGGCTAAGTATGGAGGATTTCATGTTTAAATTGGCATTGGGTTATGACCCCAATTCCCTTGAACGGAATGAGTAAACTGAAGAAAATCTTACACTGGTCTGTGTCCAATCCACGATGCAGACCAAACGAGAAGACCAGTTTATGCTAGTCCAAACCCAGGCCGCATCGCGCCTGGGGCGCGAATGCACACTAAAAATCTATTAGTTAGCGAAAATTATTTTTCGCTACGGGTCTTCTAAAATTCGGGTTATACCCAATTCCCACTCAATTTCTCCCCCTTATCAATAATATGAATTTGTATTTCTGAACTCACGCACGGTTTTTGAGATATATGGAAATTAAGACTATGGAAAATTTCGAAGCAGATGATGGGTGTTTCACACCATCAGTATCTTGAACACAAAATCTACCTTGGCACATTAATAGTCCATCTCCCCCTTGGCGAAAGCCATCACTTTCTTCTTATGCGTATTTGCTTGGTGAAAGCCATCACTTTCTGCTTATGCATATTTGCTTTCAATTTCAGCAAGATAGTGTCTTAATCTTGCTTCTCTATCACCTCCACTACTAGAGATGATGAAGACCCATTATGCACAAGTACTCCACCTCTACCCGATTCATCTAGTTGAACTCCCAGTTGTGTCAGTCTGTGAATCTCTTTAGCCAACTCCTTTTTCTCTTCCTCTACATGGATGGTGCTTCACATAGTCAACCTATTGAGATCATTAGTAACTATATTTTCTTTACCTGGATGTCGAGGATGCTCATTTCAAAATCTTTGAGTAGCTCAAGTCATCTTCTTTGCCATAAATTAAGCTCCTTCTGGGTGAAGACATATTGCAAGCTGTTGTGGTTTGTGAATACATCAACATTTGATCCATATAGATAGTGACGTAATAGTTTGAGAGTAAACACCACTGTTGTCAATTCAATATCATAGGTGGGATAATTCTTCTCATACACTTAAGTTGCCTAGAATCCCAGGTAACAACTTTACCTCTGTGCATCAACACACATCCTAATCCCACTCTTGAAGCATCGCAGTAGATTACAAATCCATCCGCTCCTTCTGGTAAGGTCAACTCTGGGGTAGTAGTCAACCTTGTCTTCAACTCTGAGAAACTTCTCTCACACTCATCGGACCGTTAAACTTAGCCTTCTTCTAAGTTAGTCTAGTCAACGGTGTGAATATGGAAGATACTCCTTCAACAAATCTACAGTAGTAGCCACCCAATCCCAGAAAGCTTCTTATATCTATCGGCGAGGTTGACCTAGGCCTATTCTTGACCACCTCAATCTTTTGGGTATCCACTCAAATGCCATCGCGTGAAACTATACGGCCTAAGAATGCCATTGATTTGAGAGAAAAACTCACACTTCGAAAAGTTTTCATATAACTAATTATCCTTGAGCATCTGCAAAGCAATTATAAGTTGATTAGCATACTCCTCCTCATCTCTAGAAGACACCAAAATATCATCAATAAACACGATCATGAACATGCCAAGATACTGTATAAAATCTCTTTTCATCAGGTCCATGAAGGATAAAGCTACATTAGTCAATCTAAAAGACATAACCAGCAACTCAAAGTGACCAGATAGGGTTCAAAATGCCATCTTAGGGATGTCACGGTCTCTCACTTTCAACTGGTGATGACCTAATTGGAGGTCTTAGAGAAAACAGTGGTACCCTGAAGTTGTTAAACTAGTCATCGATCCTCAAAAGGGGTACTTACAAATGATTGTCACTTTGTTCAACTGGTCGTAGTCAATACCCATTATAAGTGAACTATCCTTCTTTTAGACGAACAAGACCAGAGAACCCTTTGGGGAGATACTTGGCCTAGCATTATCTAGCAAATCTCTCAACTGCTCATTTAACTCTTTAACTCTACCTTGCGCCATTCTATATGGCAAAATAAATATAGGCTGGGTATCAGGGAGAACATCGACTCTAAATTCAATTTCCCTATCAAGAGGGACTATAGGCAGATTCTCAAAAAATACGTCAAGGAACTTGCTCATAGCAGAGACGAACTCAAGAGTAGGAGGCTCAACATCATCAGACTTGACTCGCATAGGTGATAGATATCTGGTGCAACCTCTTGGTCCTATTGGTGCTCCATCGCATATAGACAGTTTGTCCCACCGCCTTTCCCTGGTGCAACACCTCTCTGGTTATGTCTTACTAGTGGTGCTATGGTAGAAGACTGAGACTTAATGCCCCACATCTGACACTTGCTCTGAAAATGAACTGGTTGGCCACACTTGTAGTAGTTGTTACCTTCATCTCTAAACTCTCTCTAGGTGCATCCTGCCACATTTCCCACAATGTGGCTTCCCTTTAGAGCAAAGAGTCACACTAGCCTAAGATTGTGAACACTGTGCTCTAAAGTTTGGCTGACCTTGGGACCTCTGATCATACTTAGTATTCGGGGTTGGTGCACTAGTTGAAGATGGTGCATAGCTAGTGAACCTCTTCTGGAAGTAAGACTTATCTCCCTTACTCTAATTAGTTTGAATGGGCTCAAGACCTTGTGACTTGGCCTTCTTGCTCAGTTATTCCTCGCTATCTCTCTTCTTATCCACCTTAGTTTGTTGGGCATACCATAACTCTAGAAATATCGGGATCAGCAATGTTGCTTTGCAATCTTTCTTCACTTGTCTACCCAACTGATATACAAATTTTCTCATTCTCACTCTCATATCGTAGATAGGGGTAAACCTAGATAACTGGATGTATTTCAAGTTATACCCTTTACCTGTCAGTCTATCCTATTTCAGTTTCATGAACGCTTCAATCCTAGCCTCCCTTAACTCCTGGAAAAAGAAGTGATTGAGAAAGGAACTCTCAAACGCATCCTAAATAGCAAGAACATCATTCTCACATTGACTCTCCTCGTACTGATTGTACCAAGCATTAGCCACATCTTTGTGTTGATAGGTAGCAAGCTTAACTCCCTTAGTCTCAGTTGCATTCATAGTTTTCAACACTTCTCATATCTCATCAATGAAATTCTGAGGATCCTCCTCAACCTTTGACCCCAAGAAGACTGGTGGGTTCATCCTCAGAAAATCTCTTAGTCCGATGGCAGTTGTTCGCTCTTGGGAACTAGAATTAGGAGTCTATGAACTCAGATTCCCACTTTGAGCAGCTATTAGTTGGGTGAGCATAATGATAGCTCCTCTGAAGTCCACAGTGGTAAGAGTAGGTAGAGCAGTAGATGTCTGTGGAACACCAGTGGCTTAGGCTGGCCAATGTTGACTCCTCATTTCAATCTAAGTGGGCACCGCTACGATTGGTCTCTCTGCATTTTGATTTACGGTGGCATGATCAACATACACAAAATACATGAGTTAGAAAGAAACTTTGTACAGTTTTAACTCTATCGCATAAACTCAAGATACAAGAAAGTGTAATAATTCCTAATGTTTTATAGCCACCTTCTTTTAAATTGTGGTGCACAACACACTCATAATCTCGACTCTATCAGACATGCTCATAGACTCCCTAGGACTCTTGAACTCTATGCTCTGATACCAAGTTTCTCACGCCCCGGGAGGGTACCCTTGGCGTGGCTGATGTGCTATCAAAATACAACCGTTTTGATGCTTACAACTTAGAATTTTATATGTTCCCAATGAAAAATTATGGTTTTATGTGCCTTTGTATTTAGTTTTGGAGGAAAGCAGGTTGGCATGACATTGGGGCAAAATTGCAGGGTTTTCTTATTTTTGGTGACTTACAAGACCCTCTACTGATCGTAGAGCATTCTACGAGCTATAGAGGAGGATTTTGTGAAAAATTCTATTGAAGGATGATATCAGAAGATCAACTATATGAGACCTCTATACTAGTCATGGAGCATTTCTATGAGTCGTATAGAGAGGTTTTGTGAAGAATACCAGAGAGTGATAATTTAAACTAGCTAAAACCTACGAGTCTGAAGCACGAGTCATAAATCTATTTACAAGTCATAAAGATGGTTCGTAGAAGTGAAGTCCAAGATCCTAAGAGCTAATAACGGGACCCCAATTACAACTAATAGAAGCCTCTATGAGTCGTAAATAGGTATTGTGGAGTCCGCTGACCAGTTTTTCTATTTTATTAAGAACTTAATTATAATTACTATAAATAGTATTTTTAGGTCATTCTTCAGAGGGAGCCACGAGATTCATTATAATTAGGGTTAGAATACAATACTTAGAGAGAAAATTGAGATAATACACTGGTGAATTAGTTTGAACTTCAAATCTTGTGATTCTCAATCAGTTCTGGATTTGGTTGATTCTAAATTCAATTGGGTAACTATTTAATTATATCTTCTCAATTCAAAATTTTCATCCACCCATAACATGAGTAGCTAAATCCAGAACATAAGGTTGTGGGAACGATAAAGATCTAACCAAAGAAGCCTAAGTAATTTGCAATTCTTGGAATGGTTATTCGCATGTATTAATCAATTCTCTTTGTTTTCCATATTTTCTAGTGGTGGCCAACTTTAGAACATTCCTAGTATTACTTTTTCGATAAAGGTAGTAATGAACAGGAAAAGAGATTGATTAACAGGATTTGATGATATGTTCTCATCTAGTCAATCGAACTGGCCAAGAAGAGGTTGACTGGGACTATAGATAATGGTTAGTATTGCATAGTATGAAGATGTAGTAAGTCACATAGTGAAATTCAACTCTCACCTTTTACCAAAGGGCTTGGTGAACTTAAATTAATGTCCTACATGCGAACACCCTAGTCAAGAATTGTGTTATCAGTTATTATTGAGTAGGTGAATCATGGGGAACATAATACACAAGTTGCTCTCTATTATAGATTATTTCCTGTTATTGTTAGTTTAGTTTAAATTCTTATCAATTATTCCAACCCTTCCTTTTGGGAATTGAGTCGTTTAATAACTTGAATTACTTGTTTATGCTTTCTTATGAGTCTACGTATTCCCTGTGGGGTTCGATCCTAACCTATTTTAGGTTTTATATTTGACAATGACCTCTTTATCCTCTAAAAAGGAGGTATAAGTTTGGCGTAATAAAAAATTATGGTGCCATTGCCACGGAAAACTGCTAGACTTAGTGGAATTCACTAGTAATTGCAATTTGATTAATCATTATTTCCCTTGTATTTTACTTTTGTTTTTGGTTTTTCCTTCTTTGCATGCTATACTACTAGTGTTTTCCCAACACTTGGACTAAGGCAATCCCTTAACTCTACTTCATCCTGAGATCCAAAGAATTACAAGAAGAATGGCCCAAGAAAATGCCAACAACGCAGCCAATGTAGCTTTGAATTAAAACAACAACAACGATGATAGGAATGAAAACCCATCTCATTTGGAGGGTATCCCACAGCCTTGGGATTTCAATGACAATGCTTACCAGTGGAATTAGTATAGGTTGAATATTATGGCTATGGATATGATGAGAGCTATTGTGTTGACACCACTACTGGCAGACACAAAGTTCATAGTTTCTGGTAGGTTACTTCAGATGCTGCAAAACCGTGGGTTATTTACAGGCTTACCATCAGAGGATCCACATAGCCACTTGCACAATGTTGCATTTGTTTGCAAGAGTGTGAGAGGAACACATAATCTATCTATAGATGTTGTGGGACTTCGTGTCTTCCTATTGTCTCTTACGGGCAATGCTGCATTATAGTTTCTTGAGCTTCCACAAGGTTTAATCACCAGTTGGATGGAATTGCAGAGGGTTTTCTTAGCAAGCTACTTCATCAAACCAAACATGCTTAAAGTGGAGGTCCAGATCAGTCATTTCAAGCAATTCCCTGGTGATAAAATACTTGATACATGGGAGCGATTCAATTGATGCTTGAGGAAAATGCCAAACCATGAGATTCCTGGGAGCGTCCTGGTGGAGAATTTCTACCCATCTCTAAATGCTAAAAGTTAAGCATGTGCTGATTCCCTCTTAGGAGGTTTGTTTGTGGAGCAACCATTTGTAGAAATTTTGGATCACATGAATATGACATTTAAATCCAACCATGTGTGGAAGCTAAGGAATAGCCATCTAATGGATTATGAAAGCACTGTTAGAATGAGTTCTGAAAAAACAATTTCATCCCCACATAATCATGATATGGGAGATAGGAATTTGAGAATTGAGGTGATGTTTGTCCAGTTGTTAAATAGAGCAGACGCTAAGGATGAGACATTAAGGAGATCAAGTCACACGTAGCCAAGATAAACCATAGAGTGGACCAACACTCTGTAGCAATTCAACAACTCAATAGTTAGTTTTGACTTTTGGAAATGCAACTAGAACAGATTGAAGGAGGCATCATAGCAAGTACCAACAAGGAGGAAGAATTTGGTGAAAAGGGTGCACCAGAGCTTTAGGAAGTCTGAGTACTCAAGCTAGCGAAATCGTGCTAAGACAATAAATTAGACGCTTTTGGGAGGCAACCCAAGGTTATTGATATAATTGCATAGCTATAGGTTTGTTTTTATGTTTTTAGTTTCATAGTTAGTTGTTTTGTGTTATTTTGATTGCTATTCAACAATGAGTTGGTTGCATTTTGGGTAATTGTGTTCATGAAGAGCATGTAGGTACAGGACTAAGTCAGCAAATTGGTTGAGAATACCATCAGGTTCAGTTTCTATGACTGGGCTTATAAGACATATTGCACTTTAAGACTCATAACTCCATCTCGTAAAGATTTCGACTGAGCAGGATAATTATGCATTCTAATCCATGAGCCAACTATACGACTCATATATCAGTCTACAAATCATGAATAGGGTTCGTAGATCTTAGGTTTATTTCTAAAATTTTGCTATGTGTTGAGGGTTCTACGAGACTATGACTTATGAGCTTTAGATCAATCTACGACTCGTAATGGAGGTCTCGTAGATCTATGACTCGTAATTGAGTTCTCGTAGACCCAAGCCCAGTAATTTTAATCGTCACGTGGTAAAGTATAAATAGAAGGGTTAAAATTAATTTGACCTTATTTGACCTAATTGACCAGTAAAACCAAGCTAACCCTCCCCTTTGAAAATTCTGACCACCATGATTCAATTTTGCAACGTGATTTCAAGCAACACCTAGGGTTTTATGTTCATTCACCTTCTCTCTCTTCTTCAAGTTCATCGCTATTCATGTTATGTTTCTTGGTTTAAATTTAATATCAAAATTTGCCTTGTTCTTAATTGTTTGATGTGATGATTGTGATGAGCTGGGTGTTTAAGTGTGAAATTCATATTGAATTTGACTTAAAGGTGAAATTAGGGTTTCCCTTGATTTAATTGCTTAATTGATTCCAGAAATTAGGTATATTTGGCTATGGGATTGATAATTGTTATGCCCATGGGACCATATACCTTGTTTGATTGAATGATATTTAATAGTTTATGATTGCAATTTGGTTGTTGATAACATATGATCATGCTATTGTTTGAGTCAAATTAAGATGCTTGAACTTATTGGGAAATTGATGCTTATTAATTTTTGGATGGGGTGATTTTATATGTTGAAATTGTTGTGGGGAATGGTTGTTGTGTGCTAAGCATGTGGGTGTGTGTGTTATTGCTTCAATGCTGGTAGAATTAGTTTTTGAAATGTTCTGTGGGGTCAATATAATGGACATAGAACCGGAGGTTTTTGGTTCACAAATGTCTTTTACTACCCATAGAGCAATCTACAAGTTGTAACTTCCCCTCGTGGGAAATTCTAGAAAATTTATGTTCTGAGTATTCATCAGATGAGACCTTCTATAAGTTCTAGATCACTTTACAACTCGTAGATAGGTCTCCTAGATCCCTACTTCATTTTTAATTACTCTCTAGAATTTTTTACGATCCCAGTCTATGACTCGTAAACCACTTTACGAGTCATAACTGGGTCTCGTTGACTTTTCTAGAGACCAACATTATTCTGAAGCACTAGTCTACGAGAGCACTTTACGACTTGTAGTGCTCGCTACAACTCATAAGGGGCTTTCGTGTAACCCTTCTTTAGCTAATTCATATTACACTTTAGCATTTTATTTCTTTATTCTAAGGGTTGAGTATGGTGTGTTTACGTCTATATTTCAAGTACTATGGTCCCAAAAGGAAGTCATTCAAAGATTGAGTCCTTTAGGAAAAAGCTTAGGGATAAGCCTTAAGATGTCGAGCCTTTAGATACTGAGCAGGCCCCTCTGCTAAGTGAGACATTAGAGATAATTGATTCCTAGCCTGACCCAGTAGGCACCTCTACCACAGACTAGAGCTGCTGCAAGAGCTAGGTCGCCTCAGGATCAGGTTGATAGTCCTTCCAAGTCTGAAGAGGAAGGTAGTGACGAGCGTGGGAGCAGCATGACCCAAATGACTCCTTCTAGCGAGGAGCCTATTCCTGAGGATGGTTACAAGGAAGGAGAAGATACCGAGTCTTCTGTAGCACCATCTTCATCATCAATACTCGATGCCTATGCCAACCGATGGTGCGTCAAGGGTATGGAGCAGATATTCTTGGATGACATGTAGCAAAAGGAGCAGGGTAAGCTGACCCGTTCTATATATGAGGAGCTTAGGGTCATAGATGATGGCCTTAGCCGTGTCCCAAGTCTACAGGACACGATGATTCGTTATTGGCTTAGATGATTGACGAAGTCTCTTGGTAGGTACTCCCCAATTTTGGAAAGCAAGTTCTAAGCATTGTTGTGATTCACCATTCAATGCAGCCTTCCCAATGGGAAGAAACCTCTCACACAGCCCAGGTTGATAGAGATGTAAGTGAGAGGTCGACAGGTAGACATTTTTGAAGAGACTATTCATCATATGTTTTTTGATCCTATGTACCGTGCCCCTTGATCTACAGCAGAGCTTGACTACTAATTGGGAAAGGCCATGAAACGACCCCAAAAAGTGCCCAAAAATGTGCATTGAAATTGCCCATAATCATAATTTCTGCATTGGTACCGCGACGCGCTGCTGTCGTGGAGCAGTGTTATTTTGTGTCAGTATTTTTAATCTCGGTCCAATGCTTTGGGTGTTGGGCCTAGGTCTTCCTATGCTTAAAAATACTTATACTTAGCCATATTTCACCTTCATATCATACAAGACATTGTCCAATATTCTCTCAAACACTTAGACACATATTTCACTCAAAATTTAAGTGCCAAATCTCATTCCGGATCTAAGGATTTCATTCAAGCTTCAAGTCTCCATTCAAATCTTCTTCCATAAAATCTCCAAAGTTAAGGTATGTGGGTCTCAACCTTTGGGTCCTTTCACCCATGGTGTGCAAACCTCCTTTTTACTTAAATGGCAAGTTTCTAAGTTGATTTACTTAAGGATCTTACTTATTTATGAATTTGACTATGAACTATGTTGGTATTTCATAAAAGTGTGACTATTTAAGCATGTTGTCAGCTACGAATATATGATCTATCTCTAGATTTTATGAATTGCTTGATGTATATTTCATGAGGGTATTACCAAGTGTTGTTGGGTTGATTTACTTCAAGTTTTCTTGCATAATTTATTCTTGAATTGCATGATTTTATACTAGTACTAAACCCACCAAGTGTTTTATAAATGTCCAGTTTAGGGTTCTTGAGTTATTGATAGTCTATTGCATGATTTATGAACTGAGTAACTCTATAATGATAAAAGTAATGTATTTATGTGTTGTTTTCTTGAAAAGTACCTATAGTGTTGCAAGTTGGCCAATCACCTAGTTTAGTAGGTGATGCCTCAATCACTATGCATGGTAGGGTGAGATAATCATCAACCAGTTGAGGGGTTTCAAATAACCGCAAAAAGTCCCCGAGAATGTGTTTCAAAAGTGCCCGAAATCGTAATTTTCTTATATCTCAAAATCCATACGTGAGATCAAAAGTTCGACACCATATTCTTGTTTAGGGGGTCATTTCGAACGAAAAATGGGTCTAACCCCGATTTAAGAGCAAATGATTAGAAATTTTGATTTTCAAAGTGACGATTACAAGAAAATCAGACATGTGCATTTTCTATCCAGTTATTTTTCTTGCGGTCCAAGACTTTTAAGTCTTAGGCTTAAGTGTTCCAAAACGTGGATATACTGTACTTCCCCAATACTCATCCAAACACATAGCCAAATGTTTTACTCCTATACTCAAGTCTCAAGACCCTCTCTAGATGTAAGGATTTACTCTCAAGCTTCAAGTTTGCATCTCCAATTTTCATCAAGTTCATCTCCAAAGCTAAGGTATGTGAGTTTCTTTCATGGGTTCCTTTCACCCATGATGCCCAATCTTCCTTTTACCTAAAATTGAAAGTTGATTTACTCATGGGTCTTAGCTATTATGAAAATCACTTCACACTATGTTGGGATTTATGAAATTGTGATTGTTTTACCATGTTTTGGGCTATGAATCTAAGATCTATTGTAAGATTTGATGAAGAGCTTTGATGTATATTTCTTGAGCGTGTTACCAAGTATCTATTTGAGGTTTTACATTAATTTACTAGCATGATATCACTCTTGAATTGCATGGTTTTACACTAGCACTACACACCCTCTAAGTGTTTGACAATATGCCTGGTAATGGCTTGTTGAGGAGTTGAGGGCTCAATGCTTGTCTTATAAGTCAAATGACTATATGATTACTATACAATGAAAGAATGATGATGAAATGATGAAATGCATGTATGTTTATGATGGTTATATGATGATAGAAATGAGAACAGAATGATGATGAGATGTATGTATGAATATGATGACTAGATGATGATGAGAGGGATGACTATACAAATGATATTATTCTATATAGTGTTGGCTTATGACTATGCCCTACTCGGGGGTTGCGCGCTCGATAACCATGTCAAGGGGTTTGTACCTTGATAACATATCGTGGGTTTTGTAGTTCGATCACCACGAGTGGTAGGGTGCGACGATCCATCAACCTTGTTGGGGGTTTGTACACATTGACTTATCAGGGGGTTTGCACTCCGGTCACCAGGGGTGGTAGGTGTGACTATCCATCAGCCATGTTGGGGGTTTGTACCCATCAACCCATTGGGGTTTGTACCTCAACAACCACATAAAGGGGTTCGTACCTCATACGCCTCTCCAAGCGGTTGATAGGCATTGGATTGCACTAAAAAATGGTTACTCCCTCCACATACGATTCTTTTTACTTTATCGTATACTTATGACTATGAGGGTGAGCCCAATTGTATGTCTTCGCCCCCAGCATTATCTATGTAGTAGATGTGTTGTTGGACAAAGCTATGTATTTATGCTATGAGTTGATTCTATTATCTCTTGACTCTATGTTACAATAAGTTCTTCCTTAGTCCCTTTAGCCCTTAATCCCATTCTTCAAATGTCTTTTAATTGTTTCCACGACCAAGGATGTGTAATGATATGTTATGAGGCTCCTTTTGGGGTTTCTTCGGGTTCCCCATTCGCCGGTCACGTCTAGGCCCTAGGCTAGGGTTGTGACAGGGTCCTTATATAGTCTTTATTCTCTAAACTATGTGCCACCATAGGATTATATATTTTGCCCTTATTATAATAGTGGATCCATCTAGTTCATGTTATCATGTTTGATTTGCCTTGGCAAATGGACCACATGTAACACCCCTCAACGTAGTTCGGAAAGACCCTATGATGTATTTTTTTCAATATCTTAAAATTCGTGTAGAATTTTCAAAATCCAACTTCATATTCTTGTTCAAAGGGTAAAATTGCGTGGGGAATCGGTTACCTACAAGGTATATTTTACCCAGGCCCAAAAAATATTTTTTGATGAAATTTTGCAAAATAGTGGTTGTTTGCGTCAAGACCGCGACGCGCGTCTTAGGTCAAAAAGTCTCTTTTTCATTCAAGGACATTTGGGTGAATATCCAATGACTATATATACGGGAATCCCTCATTTTCAGCCATTTTTCTTATCCGAAATCTCTCAAAAACGCTCCCAAAACCCTTCCAATTCATCACCAAATCTTCCATCCAGTTTCAAGAATCTCAAGAGCATATTTGGAATTTCAAGAACACAAGTCAAGCCTCAAGTCTTCCTCCAATTTTCTTCAAGAAACTCCGAGGTCTGAGGTATGTGGGTTTGATTATGGGAACCTTCCTTGCCACAAGTCCAACCATTTTTCTTCTCCTACTACATAAAGTTTATGAATCCTTATGGTTATTTTATGAACTCCTGAATATGGTATTAATATTATGCAATCTATTATGATTTATATTTATGTATTAACATGAAGTAAAGTATTAAGTGATATTTATGGATTTATTGATTATTTTAGGGTTATTTATGAACTCTTGTTTATGATGATATTATTATGCATTATACATATGTCCTCTATATGAGTTTTACAAGAAATGATGTTTATACCAAAATGTTGTTGGGGTTTGATATTATGATGGATCTTAAGATATTCAAGTTAAGTTCCCTATGATACTATGGAAAGTTATGAAGGAACTTATGTGTTTAGTTGGTTTTCATGATATTCAAAATAAAGGTTTTTGCTTGATAAGATGAATTTCACGCTCCCTTATCCATATTTTGAAGGATGATGTGCATTATCATGATGGGTTGATTAAGAATGATTTAAGCTAATTACTTTTCCTATCTATCTTGAAATATGATTCTTTCTGAGTTTTACTACAATATCAGTGGGATGATTTGAAGTACTTTGAAATTGATTGATCTTACTTCTCTCTTGTCTCTTACTCTTGAAATGCATGATTTTAAGTACATGTGCATATGCCCACCATGTGTTTGACTAAATTACTTGACAAGGATTCTTGATGTTGATGAGAGATCATTGTATATATTTATATGACAAGCATGTTATGATAATTTATGGGTTCTCAAGCATCTATTAAACTCATGAAAGATTCTTATGAATGAATGTTGATGGTAGAGGATCTCCCATCTATTTAATGAATAAATGTATTATGGTGGAGGATCTCCCATCTTAGGAATGATTAAGGAGCTATCTTATGACTTTCACTATATGATATCAAGGGATTGGAGATTGGATAAATTATCCTCCCACATGACTTGGAATGATTTTAAGATATGATATTATGACCTATGAATATCCTACTCTTGTGAGAGACTACCTAGCACTGTGTGGACTAAGACTATTATCAAGTCCTAAAACTAGGTTCCACCATAGGTAAAGGGATTAGAGGCGATTATCCAAATCCCTAAGAGGCGAGTACCCTAAATATAAAGTTCACCCTAGCAAAGTGATTTCTCCCTTTCTTTCGGTGTAGGGAAACACATTGGGACTCCATGGATTAGCTCACATGATTTATGTCAGTTATGGTCTCTCTCACATATGTTCAATTTTCTCCTAATGTTCCCAAGAGGTCTCCTAATGATAAATTTAAATGGTTTCTTTATGTTAAGTCCAAAGGTGATGTAAAGTTCCTATGATTCTTTGTTTCACAAATTCAAATGGTATTTTCCCCTAAAGGTACATGATGATTTCTATAAGTGTGTAAGGTGTTCTCCGTTATGATTGCCAATGTTCCTTGTATAATAAAATAGTCTTTAATGTAAAGTGATGTATTTTTCACTAAAGAATAATAATACTTTAGTTATGTATGACACCTTGTATTTCACTCTATCTTTTATGAACTTCTTGAAGCTTTATGGTATACGTCATTGTTGATCTATGGTTTTCCTTATATATGCTCATGTCCCCTTCATATCCCCATGATATTCTCTTATGATGATTTATGATGGTTGTTTATTATTATGACCTACACAATATTCCTCACCCTCTAGTACAAGGTATATGGACGAGTTACTCATGCCACTTTATTATGCTTTTTATGAGTTATGCAAGTATGATTACCTCTACGTATGTTTTACATTAAGAATTGATCATGCATGGCATATTGAGCTTACATCTTTGATTATGTTTATGCATTTCGATTACTATGGCTTGCTTCCCTTGTTGCATTGCACCCCACATACTTAGTACAATCCAAGTACTAACGCATACTCTATGCCTACATGATATCACCATGAAGGGACCGGAGCTCCTATTTGCCATCCTTCCTCACGTGGATGGTTCGGTGCATTTAAGGGGAGCCTTTGGTGAGTCCTCATATCTGGGGACAATATTTACTTTCTTTCATGTTTATGTCAAGACTTTATCTTATGCTTTTAGATACCTATCTATGAGGGTGAGCCCATGAGATGTCCTGGCCCCCGCCCCATTCGTAGTAGAGGTGTTGTTGGATATTGAGTTGGTTTGTATTATGAGGTTGACTCTTTTTATGTTCAAGTTATCATAAAAAACTTCCCTTAGTCCTGCTTCCCTTTTTATTTTTTGTCACTTTGAATCTTGTTTATATTGCTTCCCCAACCAATGAAGTGTATGATATGCTAAGAGACTTGTTTGGGGTTCCTTCGGGTTCCTTATTCGCCATCTCACGTCTAGGCCCTAGGCTTGGCTTGTGACACCACACTTCATCGGGGGGTCATGCCCGGTCGCCTGTACCGAGAGGGTGTCATGCCTTGGATTCCAAGTTGTAGTTGTTTGGTCTACGTTGGTTGAGGTCTCTTCCCACATATGTATGATATATAATGCAAGTTAAATGATTTACAAGCATGTTTTATTACAAGCATTGACCATGCATGTCATATTAAGATTATATATCCATTGATTATGATTATGTATTTTGAATATATTGGCCTATATGTCTTTGTTGCATTACACCACGTATACTTAGTACATTCAAATGTACTATAGTATATTCTATGCCGGCATGATATCACCATGTAGGGACTGGAGCTCCTTTTGATCATCCATCTCCACGTGGCTAGTTCGATACTCCAAGAAAGCTTTTGGTAATTCCTCAACTCCGAGGACAATATCTACTTTTATTCATGCTATGTTGAGACATGTTCCTCTTGTTGAATACTTATTATTATGAGGGTGAGCCCGTAAAGTGTCTTGGCCCCGGCTCCATTCTAAAGTAGAAGTGTTGTTGGATACTAAGTTTGTATATGCTTTTGAGCTTGACTCATCTTATGTTTCTATGTTTATGAAAGACTTCCCTTAGTCCTGCTTCCCTTTTTATACTTGACTCTTGTTGATGTTTATTTTCATTTTCGCAACCAACGATGTGTACAAGATATGTTACGAAGTTTGTTTGGGTTGTCTTCGGACTTCTCATTCGTTGTGTCACGTCTAGGACTTAGGCTTAGGTTGTGACAAGCTTGGTATCAGGGCACTAGGTTGTTAACGGACCTTGGAAATCCAACACATTGTGTCGATTAGAGTCTTA